>DWPV01004601.1:0-13422 GCA_018251915.1 Urbanus proteus proteus
AAGGTTTTTCGGTCCCCGTTTACCGGTTTCCTAGACCTTTCCGCCTCTGATTACATGGGGATTGCGGCTGACCCAAGGGCACCTCTGTGGGTAATAATTATATAACCCGATTAAATATATGGGGCCAGGAGAAAGCAATATTTTATATTTTTTTACTTATGCTGGTATTTAATATACTGCGCCTGTAGCCCTACGGATTGCGTAGATCTTAACCGACCTACATAGTTAAGCAACGTCGGGCGCGGTCGGCAGATGGATGGGTGACCGTTAGTGGCAAAAATTTCATGCACGTTTTCGTAGTTCGGAAGGCACGCTAAGCTGTTGTCCTGGTTCTTATCATTGGATAGTTGTTATACCTTATCAGACGCCTTATGGATGGTTTGAAAACATTCGACATAGGTTGGCCACTAACTTGCATCCCCTTCATCAACATGTATTGTATGTAGCGTGGTAGAGTATGCTCCAAGCCTCTCTCAGTTGTGAGAGAAGACCCATGCCCAGCAGTGTGACATAAAAAGGGTTGTGGCGGTATACTTTGTTGTTGATTGTTCACAGTTTCGGTTATTTTCTTGAGTATGATAAAATATTGTTTCATTGTTAATAAGGAAATATTATTATTGTAAAAAGTTGTGTTTATTTAAAACTTGTAAAAAGTATGAAACTATATACACAAAGTAAACTAAATTAGTAACAAAAACATATAATCCGTGATTTATCACATTTTTTCCTCTTATCAATTCACCATATACAGGAACAGTTCACTATAGTCTTCCACATCAAAATACACTTCATTCTCTAGCTGATTAGGCTTGCAAATACTTAACCAATCCAAGAAGTCTTCATAAATTTCTAGAGTATTTAATGTATCTGCCAAACTTCTGTTACATATTAGATAGCTGCCTTTCTTGAAATACTTTTTGAAGAAGTACCATATTTCCTTGTGTTTTTCAATATCTACAAAAAAGTCTAAAATATTGATAATGATGATGTCAGAACTTTCAACAATGTCTTTTCTTTCCAATACATCGGAATGGATTACTTTTATTCTGTTAGTATCCAAATTGAATTGATTTATTATCTTTTCTTGAACATCACAACAATCTTTATTCATTTCCACACCAAATATTTTAGATGCAGTAGAAAAATAATATGCCTGCAAATAAAAACATTAATTTAGAAGGATGAAATACTGAAACATATTTTATTTATTAAAAGAAGCACACAATAAATTCTTTGATGACATAAATAATTTGAGTATGGAACATTGCGATATATGTACTAATACTAACTAGCAGATCCCCATGGTTCAACCCGCGTTTAAAAAGTAAAAAAGAATACATATCTTACTAATATTATAAAGCTGAAAGTTGGTGAGGATGGATGGATGTCAACAAACTTCCATTGTTTGTTACTCTATAACTTAAGAACTGCTGAATGGATCTGGTGAAATTTGGTGCAGACATAGACAGTAGTCTGGAATAACATATAGGCTACTTTTTATCCCATGAAAATGTGCGGTTCCCGTGGGATACATTTATTTTGTTTTAAAGCCGTGTCAATCTCGCGACATGTTTATTAATTTTCTTTTAAAACGCTGGTGAAACCGCGGGTATCATCTAGTTTATACATAAATGTCATCCCGCACTCCCACGACGGGGCGCGCATGCGCGTGGAGCGCGTGCTAATGAGTTTTTCGAAAATTAAAGTAGCATATGTTATTCCTTAGACCTTCAGCTATCTTCCAGTGAAAGTCCCGTCAAAATCGGTCAAGCCGTTTAGAAGATTAGCACAGCCAAACAGACAGACAATCAAAATTTTTTTTATTATATTTTTGTTATAGGTTTTGTATATACTTTCACATGCATTAATTAAAAAAATGTTATTTTGAAATCACAGACATTTCAATTTTATTTATTTGTTTAGATTTAGAAGTACTCTACTAAGTAAAATACTCAATAAGGTCATCTGCATATAGAGTATGAAATCAAAATAGCGCGTGATAATCAGCTGATAATTATTATTTTTTGGAAAAATATCAAATAATGAAAATTCTAATAAATTATGGATGAAGTTATTTTTGTGAACATTATCGATTTTTACAATTATTACTACAATATCTCAGCACGTTCAAGGATATTTTATAATATTTTCAATTAAATAACATCAAAAGTCCAAGGGGTCAACAGCCGCAGCGAGCTAGCAAGTGGCTGAGTGAATTGTAGAAGAACTGAATGTGGCACAACAGCGCTTTGCGTTGTCTTCTCTAGTACTTTAGTACATACTAGCTTTTGCCAGCGGCTTCGCATGCGTTAAATTACGCATAAACCTTCCTCTTCAATCACTCTATTAAAAAAAAACGCATCAAAATCCATTGCATAGTTTTAAAGATTTCAGCATACATAGGGACAGAGAAAGCGACTTTGTTTTATACTATGTAATGATATCTCAATGGTATAGAATTATGTTTTTACATACTGCGTAAAGGACAGATCCCAGTCTAGATCCAACATCCAGTACTTGCTTCTCTTCCAACTCTTTAGGGAGCAATACTTTGAATATGTACTGCAACACTTGTTTAGACATTGAGTGAGATATGAAAATTAGCTCCTGAAAGTAAAATATTCTTGCATTATATTTAAATTAAATTTTAAGTCATAACATTGACTTTATATAGTAAAATTGAGAAATAAGGATAATTGTGTGTGGGTGGTGGACATATTTGGTGGTTAAAAGGATTAATTGATTAATTGGGGGGGGGCCAAGGGTCGGGGGGGACGACTCCCCTGGCGGTACGGTTACCATACCGGTCTGACATGCTGTGGGTCCCAGGTTCGAGTCCCAGCAAGACAGATATCGGAATGATGAGTTTAGATTTCTGTTCTGGGTCTGGGTGTTTGTGTATACGTCTTTGTGTGTCCATGGCACCCACGACACAGGAGAAAATCCTACTGTGGGGCTAAGTGTGCAGAAAGCGTCTTTTTTTTTAACTACCATTACCGCATATCCATCAAATCAAGTGTTGATATCTTTCTACAAGAAAAATATCAATGCTTGATGCTATCTGTCAGATCCCTTTTGCCCGATCTTACCATTAAAAGTAACATTCAGACATTTAAATTTCACTTTTTCTTGATCACTTCTGTGCTTAAAATATGTTATATACTCACATCAACATTACGTGAATGACAATCCAAACAATAATGTCTTTTTAATTTCCCCTGTTCAACAAGTTTGGAGACCTGTTTCTCATCATACAAAAACTCGTCCACATGACAAGTGTTGATCTTGGTACAGTCAGCTTGATCACCTATGGTTGGTGGTACAATTTCCTCCGACGACAACTCAGCTTCGAACGGTACCAACTTCTTTATAGCATCTCCAATTTTATCTAACAACTTCTCGGACTTTTTGAGTTTCTTTTTCTTTTCCAAATCTGTAAGTTATTTTTATAACTGGTTAATAGAAAAGTTGTATTTTTTTTTATTTATTTATTTACTAGGGCATACCAACAAGTACATAAAACGATCTTACATTAATATTGCAAGTGGAGCTTATTATATATGTACTTAAGTTATAGGCTTGCTGGCTTGCACAACATTTTAACTAAGATATAAATCAAAAATCAGACACGCTAACTTCTTTACGTAAAAAAAATGTGAAAAATTCGATACGCTTATCACACTGTGCACTTCGAAATACTTATAATTATTTTTATATAAATATGCATAATATATTAACAGTATTAATACAATGTTTAAATAAATATGCATATAATAAAAAGAAATATTAAAAAAATATAATAATAATTTAGTATCTTTCTCAATAGAATGTTAAGGCCAAGTCTATTGCCGCTAATGGTACAAAACGTAAATTAATTGGTCATTAAGGACTAAACTACTTTACTCCCGGTAAATTTATTTTAGGACCCAGCTAATGCGTTGAGCGGGTGAAAGTTAAATCACCAACCTTCCCTGTATGAACGAGAACAAATCCAAGATTCAATATTCTGCAGCTCACTTTCATTAAGTTCGGAAAATAAGTCCAATACACGAAACTTCATACTAATAACATCTTCTTCAGACATTTTTGTTTATTAGGGATACAAATGTAAAGCAAAAAGTCCTAAAAGCTAATAGCAATTAAATTCTTTCTAAGAACATTACGAATATTAATCGCCAAATATTTTGAATTGTGGTTATCTGAGCATGGCTTGAAGGATATATTGATATTATAGATTGAATTATATTGCCATTCCACCAAAGAGCAAAGCAAAAGTTAGTGACACTAGTGACAGTAAACGACTGTAAATGACATAATGGCTAAATGTCAAATTAATACAGTGTTGCTAATTACAAATTTAAAACAAAAAAAAAACAAGTCTACTCTACATAAATGTCTAAAGCATGAAGGAAAGAGACAACAGGAGGTGCGATGTAGGCGGATCGACACGACTGCCAGTATGATTGTCATACTCGACGATCTGAAAGTACTGTTACTTTACGCAACTACGTTTACGCAACTCAATCATTTTTCAAAAATGTTTTGTACGATAATGTCACGTTGTTAAAAGTCCACACAAAAATATTACGTATTACCATGTATTACATTGTACAGAAGGCATATAATGGGCGGTATAGACGTGGTCTTCTTTCTCTTTTCTGTGGTTATCACGATTACGGATGGCAACCAATAAAAATACAAGTTTCTTTGTGGTGAGAATACGATTACTGATTTCTATGTGTTGTTTTGGCTACAGCGTTTTCCATACTAACCGGCTCATACTGTTAATACCTTTCAGAAATGTCTATTAACCAGACATTGTTTATGTGATGTGTTTCTACTGCCCAATAATTTTTATTTTTACCACACAGTAAAAGTAGAGGGGGAATATTTTAAACTCATAAATCTCAAAGTAATTAATATTTACTTATTTACCATGGTTCCTTAATTTATTTTAACAATATTACAATTGAATACGATAAACCATCTGATAGCATTTTAGAGAAAAAAAATGCATCACCTTATTTGTACATGCAACTAACGGAAAAAGATGAAAAGGGATGAATTCTTAAAATTTGAGCAATATTCGATATTTCGAAAACGGTGACACTTTCACTAAGGTCACTTTTATCTGAGAGATCAGCCTCTGACATATCTTCTCCCCAAGTTTGTCGTACTTTTGGGACATCTGTATAATATTATCATATCTTTGTATACTTGACCTGACTTTATACGTAAACTTATTTTAACTGTCTATTCTTACCATTTGTGTGTGTTCTTAACTTATTTTACTGTGTACTTACCAAACACCAAAGTGCCTAATGTTTAACAAAAACAACCCATTGTACGCAAAATGGGGCTAAAGGGTGTTGACTCGCGTTTAGTTTGCTGACTCACAAAATAAACAAGGGCCCTTGTAATGTAATGGGCTTAAAGTATTCAGTTTATACGAGCACAGCTCAAGGTTTCTGGACCTACAGGACCACTGGCATTTCGCCTCTCAAATATGTATTTTTCTTGAATTATTCACTTAACGAGTTTCGTGCCAGACTGGTACCTACTGTCTAGGGAGTTAATAGTAGAAATGCTCGTAAAACCGTCTGTATTGTGTACTCTAGCAAATGCAATATTAACACCGACACTGACCGCGTAGCATTTAAATAGATACTTTTACGAATCATATTAGGTAGCTACGTACTTAAGTACCTAAGTGGTTAGGTATATATACAGGGTATGTTGACAGGATCCTTTTAGGATGTTATTAATTAGGTCGTTTCTGATGGATTTAACTCCATAATACGACATATACATCCGAAAGCTAACGTTTTTGCGATATTACCTATTTTTTTATTTTAATAAATTAAACTGAAATACTGCCCTAAAACGTTATTTATCATTTTACATTTTTACGCAAATACACTCGTTGCCATTCTGTTTGGCTATATCTATGCTATCTATTACAATTTTAATAACACAATGACATCCATTGTGTTAGTAAGATTGTAATATTGCATATATATTAGAATGATAAATACACAGCACCCCATATATCTGTATGTCTAAGAATTCTAGAATTTTTTTCTAATTGATATTGTTACCAACCTATAGAATCAGCGAGATTTACTGATTGGCGACAAGGTTATTGTGAAACTCGAATTCACGCTTATGAATTGAGGGATTGTTGAAAATAATTAAATAGGTATCGTATGGCACATATAACAATGATCCACTTTAGGGAATTCCATCCGCCAACAATATTAACACCTTGCTGCACCTACACATACATATAGGCGTAGCTATAGCTTTGTTAAGGGTCGAGACAACAGCGGTGGTACATGAACAAAAGATCGGCTAATCTCTGATTTCTTTACGCAACTTGAAGGGAAGAAAACCAAAATTAGAACCGAACTCCAGAACTTTAGCATGACGGATAAAAAAATATGAAATGATGGTTTTTCAATATGCAGAGAATAACCTATTTGAAAAGTAGGTAGTTACAGAAAAGACTTAAAAGAACATTAAAATATGGTCGAATTTAAATGTGATTATATTTATGTGATATGTTATATTTAGGTTTCATTCGGAAATTGTAGAAGTATGTACCTACCTACCTATGTACTTAACTATATCTATGTTTTTATTTATAGGCACTAAGACAAAAATATATTTTTATACCAAATAAATTCCCAGGCCTACAAAAATTACGTTAAAGCACGTACCTCACGTATAGTTTGATTTACTACAGATCGTATAGCCACATTAGCCGCTAGATGTAATGCGTAGGTCTGGCGGTAGACTAGTACCTTTAATAAATTAAACTTTGGAAAAACTGTTCTACGCCCTTTCTATCTAAGGACGGAAAAAAGTTAGCTAAACTTTTAGTTCAGTTGATTATTGTGGGTATATAATTGGCTAGGTGATATATTTAATGAAATATGTCGGCGTCGCTAATATATTTTATATATGCTGATTATACTAATTTCCGACTTTATAATGTTTCCGAATAGAAAAAGTTTCTAAACCTTGAATATGATTCAATAAGTACCTATCTGTTGTATCTTGTTAAACCATTGTTAATGTAACCCACACCAATCTATCAATGTTCTGCGAATCACAATAAACTTAATGAAAGACAAACTTTGAGCATAAATGTAACAAACATTAGTGTCACGAAGCTGGCACGGCGTGGCACGGATATTGTTTAATCGTGCATTTAAATGGACTCATTTTTATAACCGTCCCATTAGCTGAAAAATGAGCAAAATATAGCTGAATACCACTGAAACTGTATGTAAACCGCGTAGTATTTCGTCGTAGACATCCCACGAATATTATGTGCTACGTACCAAAGTTTAACGCGCAAGTCCGCGATTGGGCATGCAATAGTGCTCACAAGTAAACTGTTGAGGAGACCGCTCGCACGTGTCCGCGCCACGAAAAATAACTTTGAAACTTATAACTCGCTTTTCGTGACATAAAATGCCCTCATTATGGGACTATTTACATTTTAATCGACAGTACCATAATAAGAGGAACTTGGAAGAGGGTCTCTTTCAAATCGCGTCGCAGACATGCAACATTCTTGTAAAGGTCAACAATACGAACAACATAAACTTGACGAGAAATAACAGGAGCGACGAGTATGGGTGCGCTGGCCCTCCTAAAGGAAAGAGCTCCATGCAAGTCTGTGTGCCTAAGTTCAAGAGAAATTCTATAACTTCTGGCTGCAATCCGGGACTATCGGTAAGATTTATTTCCATTAATTTGTCACCAGATACATCGATTTCAGTATTATTTACATAGGAAAGTGTAACGTAACTTTATATTATAAGCATTTTATTTCAAAGAAGGTGATTTAATTTGACCGTAGGTTGAATTTTAAAAATTTAATAAAATTTTACTGATTGCGATTTCGTGAACCTCTTTCAATTTAATTATCATCTGTTACTATTCATGGAAAGATTTATTACGGTAATTATTTTTATATTGTAAATAAAATGTTTGCTGATATTTATATTATGATTGACTAATAAAAACAACTACAAATAAATAGTTAATTATAAAAACTGATGGTTCAAAGAATAAATAATTTATAATTGACGAATATTCAATCTTGTTTCATCACTATCCTACTTGATTTATATTTAGTTTTAAATTAGGCGATGATTAAACACGCGACATTTAAGATAAAATAAATTATTAGAAAGATAATTTAGATATATCACCTACTCTACAAATTCGCATCCACAAAGCACGGTTGGTCGTAATTCTTAACGAAATAGTAGGAACCTACATAGGTATAATATAATAATAATATTATATCGTAAGTAAATGAAAATAAACTAATAAAAAATAACATTCGATTAAATAAGTAAAAATATATTGGTAATTAATATAGACACGAATTGATCACCTTCTTAGTTTAAAACTTTAAAGGATATGAAATTGTAGTTTTATCAATATCATATGTTTATTAGAAAAGAAATAATAAGTAACGATTGTTAATTAGAACGTTTTTTTTATGTAAGTATTTCATTATTTTCCTAATAACATTAACCTACTTTTTTGGATAATTTTGTAAATAAGCGCCCTGCGCAACCTTGGTATGGCCTACCTTTTAACTTAAGATGCCGTCCATTGTTTTTTTTATATAATATTTATGTTTTTAATAGTTGTTACTTGGAAAAACATTAACTTTCGAATTTTTTCACTATTATCCACAAATACATATGATCCATAGGATCCTACGAACATGATCTAAGATTATACATAGGTACTTTTAATCAATGCTTTTAATATAAAGGATTTACTACTTGGGAAAGTTATTAAAGATCCAATTCAAATGTAAATGATTCTAAAAGTTTATTTATTCCTTTCCCTTGTCGGATGATAATAAACGTTTTGCATAACAAATTAAGATATTCTAATGAGTTCATTGTCCTCTTTTGACTTTACAAAATTTATAATTACTAAATTCATTCTTTGATTAATCAAAATTATTACACTTGAGTCAATAAGTACTCTTTATATATTAAAATATGGATGTAAAATTAACGAAAGTTACTTAACGCAGGTACATAATTTACATAAACCTGAATATTATGATTTTTAGTTTGACTTAATAAGCTTAACAAGTAAGTTAATAAATATTTAAATCGCGGAATACAAACAAAACATTATTCAGTATTTTCTTCGCGCTAAGCGGAAACGAATTTAAACAACGTAAATAAATAAAGAAGTAAAACAATTTTGTTATCTTCATTATCTTACCTTAGTAAATACCATCAAGAAACCTACGTCACATTTTATTGTATATGGTGGAAGTGTCCGACCCTCTTCATGAACTTCGTAAACAAACCACAAGTTTCATTAGACATCCCACAAGCAATCCAATCAGAGTTCCTAACTTGTACTGATATAACTTACTTTATAGCCTAGAGTAGACGAGACTATGACGTGTCTGAGGTAGAACATAATTGGGATATTGACATCTCATTCGGTGTCTTTAGTGATACGATGCGGGGAATAAATACAGTAACTTTTGTCCAAATACTCTAACGACAAAAGTTCTGTAATTAGTCTCCGTTAGAAATACTCATGGCCGTAGCTAAAGTTTGGTTTAACCCAAAGAAAGGTTGTTCAAAGTTCCTAAATTTGTTATTTGTTACTTCTTAACTACTTAGACATACCTCTCAAAAGAAAATACTGACTACAGCTTAGGATATACACCATGTATCTATCACCTTATGATCCAATCCTTATAATCCTGCACGAAGCATTGAAAAAATATGAAGAACTCCTGAGCTATTAAGTTTTCCCACGATATTTTCTTTTATCATTAGAACTAACGAAAATTAATTACACACTTCTAAACCGTGCTTAAGAAGTCGTTACGAGTACGTTGGATTTGAATCCGAACTAACAGGAGGTCGAAATTCTCGTTGGTCATTACGAGAGGTCACCGTCCAGTGCCAATTCATCGAACTTTTTACGACTGACAGCACACGTCCTTGTCTTCAGTGTAAAAGATGCATAGGCGCGCGGGGCATGTGCAGTGCAACTCCATTGTCCATCGGTAATATACGATAATAGTGGTATTACGACAATAATTCACGGTGTGTCTGTAGCGGAGGAGGCGCTGAAATTTTTGCAAGCTGATTCGATTTGAGGTGAACGCACTTTTGTATTGTTTTGTGATGTTTTTTATATTATTTTAGTGTAGCGTGTCGCGGTGCTGTTACCGCTATATTGATTTTACACGTAAAGAAAGACATCGCGAGCGCTGCATACACTTCGTAGCCGTGTGACCTCGTTCCAATTATTCACGTATTATTGGCGGGTTTTCTGGCTGTTTTCGGGGATGACGCCTGTTTCGAGCTAATAGTAATTCAATCTGGTACGCGCCAATGCAAATTGACGCATGAGTAATGTTCCTAAAGTTGTAACGTTCCTCGAACAGTGCTTAATAGGTCTGGCCGACCAGACACGAAAGTGTATTCTGAGAAGCTAATAGGTTTCGCAATATTCCTGTTGCAATGTAGATACTCGACTTTTTCAAGTTAAGGTTACAGTTAGAATATTTATTTATAATAATAATTTTATAAAAGCACATCAGGAATCAGGCACGGACCTTTGTAAGAATGTATATAGGCTTTCAAGTGATCAACCTAAAGTATTTAGATTTATTATATTATTTACACCAACAGTGAGTGTCATTGGAAGGCAATATCTACTGGTGTAGAAATAGACATTCATGATTCTGTTTATATGCACATTTAGAATTATTTCTAAGAGATTTAAAATGTGATCAAGGTATACGCGGTTTTATTAAAGTTAGGTACAGATGGATTGCGTGTCTAATTAACATTTTGTAGAAATTAAGAGCTTCCGGTCGCTTTAGTACTCTGTTATGCTTTAAGTACTTTAGTTTACCTAAACCTTAACTAATTACATTTCAAATGTCGATAAAAATGGTTATTAATAAAATAAATCACCTTCGTTCTGACGCAGTCCGGTAAAAAGTTTTGAAGTTAGTAGTTTAAAAACGTTCAATAGGTACGATGATCGTATGAAAAACGATTGTTTAATGTCAATCAATCATTAAATATGTTATTAAGCTTTGTTCGTGGATAGAAATCATTTTACTCAAATGAAAATTGGTTTTCTAGGAAAAAAATAATGTTGAAGTTTTATCGTAATTAATATCTTTACCTATATGAGTTAATGTTTACATTAATTACGTTTTGTACGTATAAAATGTTATATTGTATATGTATACATTATGTTACAGACATATATAAAGAAATAATCTCATAATAAATAATATAATTATACTTCTGATAAATAATAATCAATATTTAAGTAGACCTGGTGGCTGAAAGTCATCGGGCTACCTCGACATGTAGAGGATCCTGCGTTCGATTTCGGATTAAGCTAACTAAATAAAACATATAAAAAACACTAAAAAAACAAATTTATTACCGAATCAGTACTGTTTACCTCGTTAGCATGTAAGTTGGAATACTAAAACGAATACTAACAAAACTAGTCTTTAAAAGTATGCCAGTAAAATCTAAAATGAGGTGTTTCACGTAACCTTTAACCTTATACTAACCAAACTAGCGCTCTATCAAATTACTGATATTTTAAGTGGCCTAGTTTTACGACCCTATCGCCCAAAGGTCTCGCTACGGCGTAGCCTGGCTACAAACTCGTAGCAGCTCCGTAGCACGTAGTTAAATTCCATGATCTTTATTATTTAAAGTAAATAAATCTGTAATTTATCATTGAAATAGGTATGAAAACTCAAAGCTTTATTAAAAATGTAGCGAAACATGATTGATTATGAAATAAGGTTATAAAAAGTAATTTGTGCAGTCTAAAATTTTATGAAATACGAAAACTTAACTATCTGATATGTTTAACAAGCTTTTCTAAAGTATTTTGATCTGGGATTTACTATTATATCGGTCTACGTAGCAGAAACCAATGTCTCTCGCCGTAATGTAGCTTAAAGTACGTAAAACGGCAGAACTTACGCATATGTATTTGAGTAGTTATAGTCCTCATTCACTAGAACAATAACATTAAATAATGTTATATTGTACCATTTACACTACAATATAGTACCTATATCCTTAATTAAAATGTATTACCTGATATCAAGCTTTTATTTATAATCGCAGACTATAAATCGCCGTTATAAAGCTAGGTCAGGGACAGTACAAATGTTGACTGCACTATTTACCTAATAGTCTAAGTTATTTAAACTTGATACATTTCTTGTTTATATTTAGAAAGTTGACAGAAATAAAAATTTTAAATATAAATGAGACCAATAACAATATACTCATACAACAAGTAAATTTATTTACAAAATGTTTCCATTTCTACGTTAGTAATTATTTAATTATAAAACTTACAAACGTAAAATTTACAAAGTGTCACAGAAAGCAAACGTAAGTGTGCCTACAATAAAAAATGATACATAAAATACATTATTATTACCGCTGCGGAATATTTTACACAAATGTAAATGGCAGTCGAGTTCATCATAATGACTGCTACCTCAATATAAACTCTTTAGAGGTAGACCAATTGCAATTAATTAATACTTAATCGAACAGCGATACATTGTTCCTGTATTTTGATATGCAGGGACAATTTCAGTCAGAGGTATTTTACTACTTGGTACATTGGCGGCGGTAGAACTATTTGTGGTTCGACTCCGTAAGTATCGCTATTAGTAAGAGACACACACTAATCATTGGCTCTTCAACATAACATACCATATATAATATAACATATTGGTTTCGACCACAAGTGTCCACGGCTGGTAGTGGGCCACCCATAGCTTTGGCATTGGCTTATAATGTGCAGGACTATAAGCTCGTTAACTACTCCGATATTATTATATTTTGGGTTAGAATTCATACTCCAATTTAGTGAATCATGTCTACACGACAATAGTCATTCAACATCAGGTGGGCTGCATGTTCGTTTCCATCAAAATTGGAAATACAATTGTTTCCGTTGAAACACAATATGGATAGTGCTTTTACTGCGGTTTATCGCTAATAAAAGGTTGTAAAAAAGAATCGATTTCGACTTAACTGTGAAATACTAAAGCGATTGAGTAGCGCACGCAGTAGTAACTCGGTTAACGAGTTCAATTCCCAGTATGAGCATACTGGTACGTGTCTGTTAAACTTATTCGAAGCATTCCAACTTACGATTAGTTGTCAGGGGTAGCAATGCATCAGTGGTTTTCTTCGCACTTCGGTCTTTTTCATACCTAAGGTTGTATATGTCCACGAATGGCAGATGGCAATTAGTTTCTGTTTGGCATATCTAGAAACACGGTCGTGTTTCAAAGCCAATGTTTGGAACCGCACGTGTGTATATTTACAGGAACCATTTGGA
>DWPV01004602.1:0-13420 GCA_018251915.1 Urbanus proteus proteus
GAACACAGCAGTGCTTAAAACTGCAGTTATAAGGCAGAAATAGGTGTGGCGGTGGGACCGCCGGAGTCGAACTACGTAGAGTTCTACCACCTTTAACATAAACTTACGTTAAAAATATGCATATCGATGTTTACAAGCCAAGCATCCCCTCCCTACACCACAATTGTTTGATGTAGGAGGGGGCAGTCGTGCGATCATGCCTACATCTAACAAATTGATTTATAGTTCCCTATGAAAATTTCGCCCCTACATTCTAATACCCTATTAAGGTACCAGCAGACCTTCTAAGAGCTGACTCTTTGATCCCTTTCTGGACCCTGAGAGCCTTTGTTTATGATCGCGATTAAAAGAAATTCCCCCAAGCTTTAGAATTACGCGTTGTTGGGAATTTTTCTGTTTAATAAAATGCTGAATTTATCGCGAGATTTCAGGACTAAAATATGTGAATTTGGTGTTCGTTTGTTTTGTAAGGGATTCGTTGTTTGCGAATATTTTTGAGTAAGGGACTCGGTACCATTTTACCTTTTCTCTTTTTGTGTGCCGAGGGCAAAAGGTTTAGTATTTTAACGGCATATCACTTTTTTTGTTTTGTTTTTATGAGAGCCGGGTAGTAGGACGAATATTGTTCGACAGGGGAAGTACCTATACCTATTTCTAGCGTGAAAGGTTTTTGCGTTTCAGTGGACGGTGGCCGGCTCAGTTGTAACTATGTATATGAGGCGATAGTATAATCCATCAAGAGTAGAAACGCATCTGTGATTGAGATCGCTAGATAGAACCTTCTAATAGAATCTCTTTTCTAGGTATATGAAGCTGATTATAAAATCTTTGCAATAAAATTAAAAATAGTAATACCTTGTGTTGATCTTGAGTCATTGAAATTCAATGTATTTTGAATAACGTGTACTCATATAAAAATTACATATTTTTTGAGCTATAGTAATTATTACTCTTACCATTTTGCAACGCTAAAGACAGTCTCGTCACAGGTACATAAATACAGAAACTATAGCATAGAATGTTAAAAAATCATTCCCTTTCTTGAGTGTTGAAACAAAGGGGAGGGCTGACGAGTTCTGGGTCCGGCCCGATAACAAGGCCTCGTTATTATCGGCCCTTTCGTCGTGGCCACTCGGACGGAAATATTGTAATTTCGGAATAAAGGGAATTTTTGTTACAGCAAGAATTCGCGCTTCAAGATGACGATCGAATTTTAAATTCGTGACGGAGATGTATTTTTTGCGACGATTAACGATTCGATGGAAAAATAACTTTGACATTTTTTTTTTGTATTTTGATTAGGGAACAGCCTAATTGTGCCGGTAAAACGTAATTTTACTTTAGGTTTTCTCATTTGATTAAAACTAAATAGTCATATTCTATAATAGTAAAAGAGAAATAGTGAGATCTTTAAATTATTTCTGCCTTATAATAGCAGTGTAGCGCTGTAGAAAAGTGTGATTAGGGACATACTTATCCGAGGCGTTCCAGCTTGCTCCTCACAGGTAGCTACGCAACTGTGGCCGACCTCAGGTAGGACTGTGATCTTATGTGGGGTTGATTACGGATGTCCATGGACGGCAAAGTCCACTTACCATCAGTTGGACTGCATTTTCGTTTGCTTCTTCCATTATATAAAAATAATGATGAATACAAAATTAGCTAAAATAATTCTAAGAGTGTTCTTATGAGACAAAAATAAAATATTCAATATAAGTGCTACAGGGTAGGTATGCATGTATTTTTATTAAATTCAGAAAATAATGTAAGTATAGTCAGTGATAATGACAGTTAATTTTTTTTATTAAACGTTTGTGTGTACAGCAGCTAAAAAGAAATTGAAAATAAACAATTGGATTCATCTATAATTAGTCTCTTCGCCAATACCTATCCTCCCAATACAGTTATATCTGAATTTTATGATAGCACTTAAATCGTCAAAAATAAAACCATAACATGAACGAACTGTTTTTTCAAAATATATTTTGCACGTGAAAGGTGAAACTCGCCTCTAAACATTATGCGGAAGACACGGCGCCCATTTTTTAATAAAGTCGTATAATTTTGTTTATAATAATATATCATGAAGATGCCTCAACCCGTAGTACACAAAGGCAGGTGTGATAAACCTTTTCGATATTAAAATATGACAAAACATCAGATCTTCGGTATGCGCATTATGCATGAGCGTCGACGTAATGTGATGCGTAGGGTATTTTACGATCAATATATATTTCTAACCACATGTAGGTACATACCTATAGCTGATACGGGGTTAATATACTTCCTTACTTCCAATAGTCTAAGAAAGACTTTATTTCTCCGTACATATTAAGCTGCGTTATCTACAGACATTAAACGTGGCAGACACGTACCGTTGCCGACAAAATATCCTTCTATACAATGTACATATATTAATTCGAGGATTCTAACGAAACGTTATCGGACAGACACGAGACGTAACTGTCAAAATAGAAGAGTGATTGTATCGGATAGGCCACTTACCAATATATTAAATATCAGATTGACTTACCTGAAACAAGAATTAAAAGTATAAATTTAATTGTTAATCATTATGTTAAATTAAAATACACGAGTCGTCATAATTGCCCCATACCTATGTAAGGTACCTGCTAAAAATTAGATTGCATATGATAGTACAGTATATCTACTTATCGATCTACTATTAAAATTTTTATAATACGTACTTCAGAGCGGTAATATTTGCTAGCTTTTTCAGTCCATTAAGAGTCTTCAGCGCCAATTTCTAAAATTCATACTTCATGATAATTTGCTACTCTCATTTCCATAAAGAGCTTTAATATCGTAAACTATATTTAATTTTTATACTTCATCCATTCTGTTTTTAAGAGAAACTGCTATTAATGTTAAACGCGTGTATTTGAAGTAATGAAAAGATAATTAATTATTTAGCCGCAACGTACTCTCTACGAAAATGTATCGTATTTCTGCAAACGTTAGGGTTTACACTTTTAAATAAAAATACATGCAAAAATTATTTAAGAATAAATAAATGAATAAATAGTTAGGTTCAGTTACTACATTTTGTTACGGATGAGATTTTTTACATTATAACAGCAAATATTGCAAAACTAGCTGTTGTCCGCGACTTTGTACTCACGAACCATGATACGAGTACATAAAAATACAAAACATTGAACCCCCTTTTAGGGTCAAAAATCCATTCTTAGTACGTGTATACCAAATAGTATGTAGTAAATAATATTTTTGGCTAAAGTTTTAGGCAAAATAAACGCAATTACTTTTAATTCTGTAGTACAAAAACAATTTTTATCAGAACCTTTTGTTTATATAAATTGAAAAGGTGTACTTATTTTGTATTTGAAACGCATAGTTTACTTTACCGCCACTTGGTAGCGCTTTTGTTTTGTAATCTATTGCCATATAGCGTGTAACTTTTTGTTTTGTACAAAATAATAATCATATCTTACATGTAATCTTGCTTAAATAATTTACCACACACCAAACCAAAATATTTAAAATGAAATAACTATGTGCCAACCCTACAGTATCGAGTGTGTCGGAATGGGGTTTTAATATATCGCATAATCAAAAGTTGTGCTTAGTTTTAAATTGGGCGGAGTTGGGCGGGCGGTTAAACCCACGGGCGAACTTGAGGAAATTAGCGGATTTTGGGTATATTCGTGGAAAGCTACTTACATTTTTAACTTAGTACAAACGGACAAATTTTAGACTAATTTTCCTATTCAAAGTATAATATTTTGCCCGGAAAAACAGGCTTTTCCTAGTGCCTATTCAGTGTATTATGACTGATGTTATATTTATCTGTTACAAGTGATATTTTCAGGATTCAGAGGTATAAAGGAAATCAAAAATACGATGTCATGGTTTTACCGTTTATTGAGGGAAACAAGATACGTACAATGTTCAGTTACGGATCTTTAAATGTATGGGAAAATCAGTAATAATAAAGCCTTCATTGGATTACTAAGATTACCTTACACGTGTCTTTATTAATATTCCTGAGTTATATATTATTTTTCTTCGTGTTAGTAAGAATATACTAGGTCATTTCTAAAACCTTAAAAGGTTTTTTTTTATATTTTTACTCGACTGCGCCAGAAGGAGGGTAATGTTTTTCCAGCGTATGTATGAATGTATTTATGTATGTATGAATGTCCATTTCTTTGGCATGCAGCCTAAACGGCTTGACGGATTTTAACATAATTATGAGGTGTGGTTGGATTCGTCTCAATCGTCTTAGTGAAATAGGCTACATAGTTTTTAATTGTAGTGCCTAAAACTGAACAAAAGGTTTAAGGCAGTCGGGTTTTTGTTTTTAAGATAATACATCACTGTGAATATTATTATATTTTTACTAAAGACGAAGATGCTATCCAACCATTCGGCACAAAAAGCGATTTCTCAGAAAGATGTGTAGATCACATAACCTTTTGTTCTACAGAGCGTATGTTTACCCTTGAAAACCTCCGATCAAATCCAGCACAGCTGCGCTAGAACTTTTAGACTATTTCAACCTAGAAATTGGAAATCTTCTTCGATTAGGGAGGAAATAGCTTTTGAATAATGTGAATTATCTATTCAAATTCATAAGCTGTTGTGAATAGTTTTTGTGTTTATAAAGTGAAATCTTGATAATTTTTAAGCCTTCAAGACACTTGTGAACTCTTTAGACTTCCAGTATAGCAGTGACTACTGAGAAACTTTAGTTTTTATATATTTACTAGCTGATCCCCGCGGTTTTACTCGCGTTAAAGAAGAAAAAGGCGTACTTATTAAAACGTAAGTGTTATCCCGCGCTAATGCTATAAAATTAAAATAGCCTTTGTTACGCCTTAGACTTTCAGCTATCTTCCAGTGAAAGTCCCGTCAAAAACACTCTAGCTGAGTAAAAACTTGTTATTTTGAAATCACAAACAGACACTTTAATTTTACTTATTAGTATAGATATAAAAGTAGCAAATAAGCCTTCATTGTCGCACATGGACAACTGTAAGCCACTTTATATATAACAGGAGTTCTATCTGACTTCACAAACATGTTGCTACTCCCGAGAAGATGGTAGCCTCATATGAAGGTAAGACGGCAACCACACCCTTACACGCTAGAACTCTACCCAGTTATTAATCCATCACACAAAAATACTTTAAAAGGCTTAAGGGCTGCTTAATCTAAACTAGCTTTCGCCCCCTTCTTCGCTCACATCTTTACTATATAATTGATGTTATTATGCATATAAAATTTCCCCTGGAATTACTCTATCTATTAAAAAACCGCATCAAAATTCGTTGTGTAGTTCTAAAGATTTAAGCATACATAACAACATACTTGTTTTATACTATGTAGAGATGTCAGTTGTAAAAAAACAGTGAAGTCCAAAACCAACGCAATAATATCTCCGATCGATCACACCGCTATAAGTTAGAAATAGAATGGGCCAAGATGCCACCGCAGTCAATACACAGTTCTACCAGATTCAATAAGATCAAGAAATATATTCTAGAATAGAACTCGCTCTGCCGTTTTTCAAGAAATCTTTTGAAATAGGAACTGCAACTAAGTTATGAGATAACCGAAGTAACTCGCATCGATCAATCATAACATCGAGCACTCCCGTGATGGATGCTCCCACTGCACTGGCGCAACTTCGGTGAGTCTATAAACAGTAATAGTTTGGTGGTATTTTAGCCTAAGGATTCATATGTATTTTTGAGGTTTCATTCCGCTGGAGGTCTGATTTTATTATGTTAAGTGGTGGTTACTTTATGGTGAAGAAAATCTTGAAAAATGTACACCTTTGAGACTGTTCAATTATGTTTTTTAAAGTGTGTAAATTCTGTCAAAACCCATTCGTCCAGCATGGTGTAATATAAACATGTTTCGTTCTGAGAGAAATTGTGACTTAGGACTCTCAGGATCAAACAAACTCGTCAAACTTGGGTTTTTTTATAAGAGTGAAGTTACAAACGAGCTTGCAGTCCCTCTGATGGCCTGATCACTGCCGCTCATATACATTGTAGCAACAAACAAATCTTTTGAAATAGGAACTGCAACTAAGTTATGAGATAACCGAAGTAATTCGCATCGATCAATCATAACATCGAGCACTCCCGTGATGGATGCTCCCACTGCACTGGCGCAACTTTGAGAATGTTGAGTCTATAAATAACTAGAAGTATAAAGTCGGTGGTTTTTTAGGCTTGAAGGTGTAGGTTTAATTTTGTGCATCTTTGAGATTTACTTTCGTAGCTTGGAGTTTTGAGAATTAAATATTACAAATAGCTTTTAAATTTATTATTACCAACATAGTGGTAAGGAAAATCATGGAAAGATGTTATATAATTTTCTATAATATTCTTAAAAGACTTAAATTACGCTAACCACAATGAAATTGTATACTTACAAGGTGAAAATTGTGTGCAGATTGACTTGCAATAAGTTAACTAAGGACGTTTTAAAAAAATCTTTTACTGACTTTAAATTTTATTGTAATGCATGGTATGTGCATTAAGTTAATTAAGGGCAGCTACTAAAACCGATAACGGTACTACACTGAACTGAGTAAAAGTGATCAATCAAAAGATAGACTAGGAGTACATGATCCATTGCCCTCGGAGCAGTTCGCAACTACCCCTAAAGTTTATAGACCCTCTTTACTTGCGGTCAGAAGTGGATAGTTTATTATTTTAAGGGTACAAACAGACTCAAGTTTCTGCCTCTATCAGATTAGTTACTTTGAGTATTGTATATCCCAAGTCGATTTACTAATAATTGGGAGAATAATATCTAGTTATTTTCTCCATAAATTAATCATTTTTAAAGCGGTGAAAATTAAATGGTAAACCTTTTTATTTGCTAGCTATTGTTAAATTTAATTGCTGTTGTGATTTTAAATTGTTTTTATCAATTTATTAAATTATCAATTTATGTTTAATTGTTGTTATCAATGAACTATTCATAATGAAATTACATAATTATTTATCCACATTTGTATATTCCTTGGAGGTAACTGGCCATAAATGACCGAAGTAGTTGTTTATAGATGTCCATGAGCGGCAGTTATCACTTACCATCAGGATAATCAGGATCAGGATGGATTACATGCTCGTTTTTTACTTCAACCATGTAAAAAATGTAAACAACGTAACAGGAATACCCCTCTTCCTTTTTCTTCGGTTAAATTTATTATTTCCAACGACATCCGTGGGAAAAGCGCAGAGAGTGTTTCATAACGGGTATGAGCTAAAATAACCTATAGGCATACATATGCATAGACATTAAAAATTCTAATTGTTACAGGGAAATCCACAGCTGCAGCTCGAAAACAAAGAGAAGCTTTTCCAAAACAATAACTTTAATGTCCGAAAATTTGAGGGCGAAAGTTTTGTGAAACTTTCCCCAAAGTTCGCCAAATAACCGGGGGCGATTGGTGCGCGCGCCACACTCACTCAAATATATACTTTACAATGAATTCTAATGCGGTAATCTTTTTTATTGTCCATATTTGTTTTTTGTCCCTTTTTACTTTGTTTTCCTAAAGTTGTAATTTTCATTAACGATAATAAAGTTGATTTTTTTGCATTTCAGATTTGTTTAATATTATAACAGTAAATTGTAACTATAATTATGTGGTTTTATTTTTTAATTATCTCTTCCCCTTGTTTGATTGAATATATAAAATACACAAACCTCACTTAAATAAAGTAAATAAGTAATTTTTGGTGGTAATGATTACAAAAATAGGTAAATAGTTACAAATTGTAACTATTTACCTATTGTAACTACAATTATAATTTTCATCACATTTACGATATGTCATTTTATTAAAAGCACGTAATTATTTTTAATAAAAAAATACGTTTTGTATTCAAATAGACTACTAATCGAGTTATATAAATATGTTCAGTTTCCGAGGAAAAAGAACAAATTTAAATATGCATTTGAAACTGATAACGACATCTACCGAGTAAAAGTAACTTTCAGGACAATATCAACGTTTCTCTGTCATTTTAGTACATAATATCTGCAAGAGATAGCGCTGTACTCAAACTCAAATCACAAACTTCCCTAGTTTGCTACGCCTTCATTTCATATTTCACCCCGCAATAGATGGCGTTGTATTCAAAAACTACGAACAAGGCCATGAAGGGAAAGCAGAAGGTTGCGCCACTTCGCAATAGATGGCGTTATTCTAACGTCTCAGCTATTTTTAAAATTTTAATGAATATGAATTATTTCATTTTTGCTTGAATCAAGTTTTGAATTTTGATCAATCTTAATACTGCAATTATTATCTATGTATTGGTAGAGCGAACAAGTTTCTTTCAAAATGTATAATTTCCGGTTACGACGGATTTTAAGTTTTATACTTAAAATAATAATAATCAAAATGTAGCAACTTTAATGAGGTTTAAAAGTAGATATATCATCTACTTACACTTCCAACGACTTCAGAGAAAATTAGCCCATGAGAAATATTGATAATAAGCAAATTCTAATCATAATGGTTAGCTAAAATCATAGATAGTTCCATCGTGGTATGATGCTATTTAAACCAACAACAAGACTTTATAATTAAATACAGTAACAAAATAATCTGTCAATACCTTTAGCAGATGAGGATCTCTTTCCGCGGTGTCCAGCAGTGACTCCGCTTCACTCAGCCAGGCCACGAAGTTCTCCAGTGAACGGTCGAAGTTCTGCAGCGATGACACCGCTGAATGCAGCGCTTTCCCGCGAGCAACAATGCTAGAAGAGTGGAATTTGATTAAAATGTGAAAATTATTCATATAATTGAATTTAAATAGATAAGATTTTTAGGAAATTGTACTAGTAGTTCATGACCCTAATAGTGTAACACAATATTCAATATTATGCTTCTACTCTATAGTAGCATTAAATGCTTTACAAATTTTGTAGACGTAAGTGCTGCAGTGTTGGCTATTATTAAAGGTGTCATACATGTTATGCACTAATAAGAGACTTTACAACTTAGACCTCAGGGTTCGTCCTCAAGTGGGACTATCATATTTGTAGTAAATTATAGATTTCCATGGGTTGCAATGACCACTAATCGTCAGGAGGTACAATACATACCCGTTTTCTACATCTTTATTATAAAATCTCACTTGCAGAAAAACCAACATTAAAAATTTATATTGTGATGCCGTTGTTACAGGTACGCTAATATCTTGCCATCTTTGTAAAGTACTGTGAAATAATTTTACGTAATCATAACGAACAGATAGCGTGGAAAACGGCTTAGCAAAACTTCCGTCGTTGTACTCGCAGCTCGACAGATGGCAGGGTTTACAATTTTTTTGTGAGGTTAGGATAAAATAATGCCCGATATAGATATTGTGTGAAATAACCATGCTATTTTTAGATTTTAGGTATCACCTCATATTTAAATGTTATGTAATTAATATCTGAACTCAATTTCCAATCATATTATGCACTCTTTCTGTTAGTTTACTCTGTAAAGCAATAAAAGATGGCGCTGTTTCGTAATTTGTAACGCCCTTTTGTGGTTACTGAAGGAGGGCTCGTTGACAGAGGTCGGAGAAACTGCTTAAGAGCTATGTCTGATTTATGTTACAGATTTGCTTTGCCCAAATAAATAGAACTTTCGCCGACCTACTTCAGAAACAGATTGGAAAACCTTTTTCCGATCTGTAAGGTATTTCAAAGGACGAGAAAAGGGGAACGCTTATAAGAAGTTTGAATACTTCTGTTGTGTGCTTATAATATATTTTATAGCACATTGTGACCTAAGCCCGTACTTTACGCACGCCTTTCCGCGTGCGAGCGGACTTATGTCACGCGTACTATAAAATAAAAACGATACTAGTGACCTAAGTTGCCTATTATCACCCTTGCTTCGCTCGGGCGCTAACTTCACGCCGTGCAGTACCTAATAGGCAACTTAGATCACCCGTATCGTAATGTACTATTAAATAACTTTACCTGTTATTAAGCTCATTGTATCTGTGGTTAATGGCCTCGGTGGCGCGTTTGATCCGAGTGGTGTCATCGTTCCGGTACACGGCAATGAGGCGCTGTGTCAGCTGACCAAACAGCTCGATCTGGTGCTTGTATTGGTGGACTTCTGCATGGAACGACTGGAACGAGAAAATAATGGATTGATAACGGATTGATTTGGCTCGTTCATATGGAGCGAACTCACACAAAATCACAGATCACTTTTCCGAGGAGTTATGCGGAACGTGATCTGTGATTAATTTTTTTATATTATGGCAGTAGCAAACGAGCATGCAGTCCACCTGATGGTAAGTGGGCACTGCCGCCCATAAATATCTGTAATCAACCCCAGATAAGATTATGGTCCTACCTGAGGTCGACCACTGATTCGTTGCTACCCCTGAAGACTATGTTGGAACGCCTCGGATAAGTAAGTCTCCCTTACCACACCCTTCAAAGTAAATACAGCACCGTTACGCTGCTGTTATAAAGTAAAAATAGGCGTGGCGGTGGTACCGCCGGAGTCGAACTGCATAGAGTTCTAGCACCTTTAATTTCAGACGGAATCCCTGATATAAATTAAGTTGATCGCAGATTTCCGCAGGCAGCATTGACCATTTATCATCAGGTAGACTGCAGGCTCGTTTGCTACTTCAAAAATTAAATAACTCCTTCACATTTTCAAACAGGACTATATGCCGTAAGGTGTCTTCTGCTCTATATTGCGATTATAAGCAGGTCATTAAAGAAAAAAAAACAATAAATACATAAAATATATAACGCTTCACCCTCATAGCCCCACAGTAGGATTTTCTCCTGTGTCGTGGGTGCCATGGACAACACACAAGACAAGGACACACACCCAGACCAAGAACGGAAATTTAAACTCATCATTCAAATTTCTGCCTCGCTGGGAATCGAACCCAGGACTCTCGGATTAGCGGTCCGGCGTGTTAACCATTGCGCCATCTGGGTCGTCATATACAATAATTATTCATTTGACGTAAAAATAAATACGCTAGCAGTACATGCCAACCAATAAGTTACCTTAAATAACCAAGTATATAGTACTTGGTACCGTTCAATAGACTGAAGTATTTATCTATGTAATTAAGGCAATAACAGACGGTGAAATGTGAGCTCGTTATTTGTGCCGATTCATTACTAGGGAAATACTAGCAATTAGGGGAATAATTCCAGACGAACCTGGAGCATATTTCACTTCGGGAATAAACCATTTGTTGCACCATTGACGTGTGATGTAAAGAGTAGTTTAAAGTCAAGCGAGTAAGGCTTGTTAATATTTTGTCAGTTTTTAAGGGCACATCATTGTAATAGATTAGCCGATTGTTTACCACTATACGCTGATTGGCTGGGTTTGGCTTTACATAATATCAATTTCACTGATGTAATAAGTACCAAATAATATAATAGTGTCAGGTCATTATTTATCTGTAGGTATCGTAATTATCAACGTCATTTTTAATTTCATGAAATTATAACTTTCCGACATTTCTGACTATTTTTTTATATACGTATATACAAATTATTTCCGATATTACTATATAGCTATTACATCACTTGTGTTAATTATTTAATCCAAAGAAATAGTTGAAGTTTCTTAAGTGAGGATGTTAGGAGTTAACAATAATATGTATGAACGCCAGTATTTGACTTATGTATGTTCTACGCGAAATTAGTGATAGATTACTTTCAAAGCTATTTTTATCGACAACTAAAAAAAAACGCTAATCGTTACAAACTCGCGTTACGACGAGTACCTAAGGCATATTATACTACTCGGCAATAATGGAAATTTGAGCAGGCCAGCATTAATTAAGATGGCTGCTTAGACCTTTTCTGGAACCCTCGCGTTTCCCCTTCATTAGAGATATACGAGATAATAGATCTTCTTACATGTATTAAAATACTTAAGATGTAGAAGGTTCCATAGTAATGTGGCGGTTAGAATTAAATCTTATATGTAAAAGGCTCTAGGTTCGATTACCGGTTGGAATGGAAGGTAGACATTTTCATGGTTCTAAAATATATTTGGTGGGTGGTTTGAAGGTGTGGTAAGAAATAATTATCCGAAGCGTTCCGACTTAATCCTCAGGGATAGCAACGCATCAGTGACCGATCTCAGGCAGAAGTCTTATCTTATTTCATCACAGATGTTTATGGGCAGCAGTGGCCACTCACCGTCAGATGTACTTCATGCTTATTTGTATATTCATATTAATTTGTGTTAAGAGAGATATACTTATCTGAGGCGTTCCAACTTAGTCCTCAGGGATAGCAACGCATCTGTGGCCGATCTCAGGTAGGAATGTAATGTTATCTGGGTTTGTTTACAGATGTCCACGGGCGACATTAGTCGCTTACTATACTTAGACGTTATGTTCTTTTTGTAATTCATCATAATCAAAAAGACCTATTCTTCAGTGTTACCTTCTGTTCCCGTAGCTGCATCTCGAGCACATCAGCGGTGTGTCCAGGTGGCGTCATGGCAGCCAGCCTGGCCTCCATCCTGGACAGCCAGGCGTCAGCGTCCCGCCGCCGCGCCTCGTACCGCTGGGAGTCGCCCAGCATCGCGTCCAGCTGGGCCTTGCGCTGGAGGACCCGCGCGTTCGCCTCATCCCAGTGCTCGCGGAGGGCTGTAACTGGAGAAAGAGAGGGGTTATGGTATGAAAGATTACAGAGGAAAAAATGACAAAATAATACAATTTTTAAATCGACTTCGATAAAGGATTTTTTGTATTCCATCGGTTTGTATGTATGTAGGTATTATTTATAACGTATTGTACATTAAAATCAAAAATATTTTATTCAAAGAAGACTCTTTACAAGAATTATTTTAGAACGTCAATAATATTATTTTGTCACTACCACCATTTCGGAAGGTGTTTAATTATGGATCTGTCAACATTAGGATTTTTATTTTGTTGTGGGTAACATGGACACAAAAATATGAATTTACTAACACCCAGTATAAAAATATAAATCATTAGGTTAATCCGGAATCCTTTTTATTTATCTAAGGTTCAGTCAAATCATGGATTTAATGAGAGCTTATCTATAAAATTTTATCTGAACTTAAAATTGGTCTCAGATGCATGGTATGTATATTTGTATATGTATAGTACAGGAAAACACTTAAGTTATTTCCTATTCCTTAGGGACAGTAACGTATAATGGCAGACCTCAGCTACGACTCCGATTCCATAACGTTATTTACGAGTATATCTTGAAACGCCTTGAAACTTGAAACTCTTTCTACACTCATAGCCCTACAGTAGGATTTTCTCCTGTGTCGTGGGTGCCATAGACACACATACATGAATACAGAAACACCCAGACCCAGAACAGAAATCTAAATTCATCATTTAGATATCTGTCTGGCCGGGAATCGAAC
>DWPV01004603.1:0-13420 GCA_018251915.1 Urbanus proteus proteus
AAGCGCCATTTAGAAAAAAATTGACCCTGAAATGAAAATTGTCGTAGTGTGCGATTTTTTTGCTCTCGAGTGTATTACTATTGATATGAAGCAAATTTTCCATTTTGTTTCAACAATTACAAGCAACTGCTAGTATCAATTGACAATGAAGATCACTTAGTAGATCAATAGTCGTTGATGTCAGCCCAAAATAGAATAAAATGGTTTCTTTAAGCTTCTATGTAAATAAAATCGGATGATTAATTCCTTTCATTGGCACAAAACTCCTTCGACAAAGCTCTAGCGGGCTACAATCGCTCCATTCCGGCGTCAATGGAGCAGACAGCGCATTGTGGCAGAGGAAGTGTCACACTTTCTCAAACCCCTGTAATAATAGACGCAGAGGTGTGACCGTTGTCAAAATATTGTGAGCCGAATGAATAATCAAATAGTTGCGACAATAGGCCACCGCGCAAGGGTTAAATAGCATTTTGTTGCAGAATACGCCTCCTCGCGCCTTTGTGCGACGCCCGATCTATACTTATTCCAATTATCAATTCATTTGAAAGTTTTTCGTTGGATTGAAAGGTGTGTTGGGTTAAGTCGAGCTAAGCCACTCTCGCGTCTAAAGCGACTGGATAGAAGCTATTTTCGTTTGAGGACTTCCAGAGGTACGACAGAATTTAGTAGGCAACTAGTTTTCTGTGCGCTCTTTGTGATGGAAAACCTCTCAAGCTTTGTTTGAGCGCGCCTCGTACGTGGCTCTCTGCATGCTAAAAGCTCCGATTTTGGCGCGTCTCGCAAGTCTGGGAATTGGCTAACGAGGTAATTTTATATTAGCACTCCGTTATGTCATAAAATTGCCACTAACCGAATATTCACCTAGAAAGTTTTTCATAAAATTCCGCGCTATTTTTTTTATCATAAACTGATTTTATTCTGACTGTACCGAAATTAGTTGTAATTGGTTATTTCCGCGCCATGATTTTATTTGAAAAGTTTTATGCAGGACACTTATAAACTTTTGAGAGTTGGCACCAGATTTCACACTTCTGCCACCGAAATCATCGTCCGAAATC
The DNA here is from genome assembly GCA_018251915.1 of Urbanus proteus proteus. Classification (NCBI taxonomy): domain Eukaryota; kingdom Metazoa; phylum Arthropoda; class Insecta; order Lepidoptera; family Hesperiidae; genus Urbanus; species Urbanus proteus. The sequence continues at coordinate 1,059 of DWPV01004603.1, forward strand.
AGAATTGTGCCACATATGAAATCCCACCATACGCGTATATGATCTAAGGTTGAATTCCGTTTGAAGAAAGGCGTAAAAATAATAATGATGAAAAACAAGGTATTTTATAACTTATGGCAAAAATTTTAGGTTTAATTTAATTTGAACGATTAAAAGAAAGAAGCCGCAGGCTGCGTGCGCTAGGGATGCGAGCCGATAATATTATATAATAATGCTCTGATTGTTTTAAACTAAACATAAATCAAGAAAATAAAAATATTAATATTAACATTTACAAAATAATATTTAAAGTAATACATATTGAATTGTCATCTTTCATAATATATTATCTATACCTAATACGTATCTGTGTCTCCTAATTGTTACTTCCATTAAAATTGTTACATATAGTCAATAGTTTTATTAATGAATGATGATGATTAATAAAATACTTTCAAATTAGGTAGGTACTACATTCTTCCGTTCAATAAGCCATGACATAACGTAAGAAAAATCTAACACCTAAATGCAAAGAAAAAATATTCACGTATACCGTTTGTCATAGATCGCCCATCACCCCACTGAAGTGTATCAAAGTGTGTGCATGTCAACACGTACGAAAACGGGATGTAATTAAATAAATACGTTTACATCGGGTTACATCACTAACCCGAGAGGGGGGGTCGAGTAATGTTAATAGCAGGCAGTTAGGGCGCTTTGTAGTATGTGTGAAGTGAGCACTAGGGCACACGAGGCCTGTTCCGACCCGGCCGGCGTACTCGGCCCCGCCTCGCTCCCCGCGACTCCAAATAAAACGCACCCGAGCGGGGCCATCGCAGTGACAGCGAGGGGTCCAAATATTTTGGACGTATGGAAGTGCGAAACCTGTTTAGCGCGACCTACCCTGTTTCCTGCGTTGTGGACTCGTTTACCCCATCTCTATCATTTCTACACGTCTGACTGTACAGCCCAAGCCAATGTCATTCTTATTAAGAGATCGGAGAGGTGATAATTGCGTGATGATTTATCTGGTTGAGGTTGGATTAATATGGGAGGCTGTACGTACATGTGTGTACAGTTATCCGCTCCAAGGTGACGGAGCCGCGAGCGGATCCGGGGAGGCGATTGTTTCGTCCGATTTTGTTTAGTCACGCCACGGGAAATGTGTTGCAGGCACGTGGTTCAAACCCAAAATTCAAATGATGCTATAACTCCAACCACCAAATGATATAATTTTAGACATTTAAGGGTCTTCAATTTAGCGCTCACCCAAGGCAGTTATAATAATGTGTATTTTTAATTAAGTTGTTAATAAGTGTAATGCTTGCCATCTTGAAATGTCTGCCGACTTTAGTAGGGGTATGAAAGGTATATTGCAATTACTTAATGTTTCATAATCTTCATAAATTCTAGACATCACAAAACTTATTTGTAGCAAGTACCTAATATACGGCTAAATGTTGGTAGTGTTGCTAATGTTGGTATTCTTATTAGTAAACTATACGTTAACAAATAGATACCACTTTTTTATTATTGGAGTTAATTCAATTATGCCAATGCCAATTTTGGTGTATTTTTTTTAATTCAATTTAGATGAACCATCTTTTCTGAGTTTAGTTTTAATCTAACAGGTGATTACTAGGCAATAGATCTGCCCTTGACCGCCTTGTGGTGCGCTGCAGCCTAACAATCAGCCACCCTTACTGACGTCACTCTTCGCAATTATATTTCCTCTCTCAGACAGAAATCATCATAAGCTTCTAACGTAATTAGGTAATTACTAATTAATTTTCTTAAGGACACTAAGTATTATAAAGTTTCATAGGTGACAGTGACTACTTCTCATCAGGTAGCCCGAAGACTTATTGCTACGTTAGACTATAAAAATAAACTGATATTTAGAAGATTTTAGGTTACTGTTCAAAACCTTTCCTTCTTTTTCTCGACTTCATCTAAATCTATCTATTCATGACATACTTGGTACAATCTTAGAGAGGTCGTAAATCGTGCCATTTATGTTATCTATTTATTTTTCTAATGATATTCATGCTTAACATAAAACCTACTTATTTCAGTTGGCAAATTCCTAAAACATAAAACAAAAACCTGCAGCCATACTTCATTTAATTCCTGAAGTAGCTCGCCTAAAACAAGTTATCCCCAAACAAAATATTCTTTAAAACAGCAACGTCGAATAAATTTGGAGTTTCTCCAATTTTTAATCCTAACGAAACGAAATGCGCGGCAATTGAGAGTCGCGTACAATGGCCGAATTAACACCTTATTACGTGCAATTAATTTGTTAATGGAAGCCACAGCTCCGGGAGATACGAACAAAATGACATCGGAAATGAAAAGCTTTCTTTAAACCAAAACTTAATATTGTGTACAAACTGGTATGGAGAAAGGTTATGATTTTTTGCTAGACGTGAATAGTAAAATATTGCACACTAATTACTTTATTGCCTTGTGTTACATATGTAAAAGTAGGTACACAAAAGTATAGGTAAGACACATTGAAATTCACTCCTAATATCTGTAGAGTTTTTATGGAAAAACGATTTTTCTCATGGTTTCCTATACCCCAAACAACTAAGCCCAAAAACACACCAAATTTTTTAATACAAATTTCTTTCTGGAAATCGAACTCTTCCTATATCTAAACTGACCATCCCTATAGATAGATCGACTACCGCTAAATTCCAAAAAACTAAAAAAAAATCTTTGGAGAGTTTCCAAAAATTTTAAGCCTTCGAAAGCAAAACGCTTGCATTCGCGGAGGCGGCGCACAATGGCCGCAATTACCAGCCTTATTGCGTGCAATTAATCTATTAGTGGAAGCGGCAGCAAGCACTTTTGTATCTGCGGGAAGCTCATTAACCGGTGGATTGCCTCAGTTTCGCACTTAATAAGAAAATGCGACTTCATACGGAGACGGAATGAAACGATTTCCCGCAGGCTGAGGCACACCGAGCGCTACATTTTTTTATAACTTTGTGAAGGAAACGTTTTTTGTGTAAATTTAATTAGGTTTATTTGTTTGTATCTTCGTGTTTACATTGAGATACCTACTTAGGTAGTTTTCTATATAAAAAAAAAAAAAACTTTCAATACCCATTGGACCAAATGATTTTAGATTTATAAAATACACGAGCGTTAAGAACGATTTAAAAAATGTAATACCTATTTTTAACAATTAGAAAATATCAATAACTATTGAGAGGTTTGTAATGTACACCTAATGTATGCCTTTTTGGTTTTACTTTGGCTTTTTGTATCGCATATTAAGTAAAGGAGCTTCCAATAAAAACAAAGTCACACAAACATTACTACCCTAATTACCGCTTTCATTGACCAAATGACCAACACCTTCCAAATTATTCACTCTCAGTATTAAACCAAAAATGAAACACCCAGTACACCGAATGCAGCGATTGTCAAGCAGTGGGCCGCAAAGTTAATTAACAATGAGCGCGACGGCCCGCGGCCTTCCGCCGGCGTGCCATCCACGACGACCCATTTCTGTGCTCGAGGAAATCGCTTTACGAAGGTGAGCTCTCTAAATTGGGTTACATCTATACCCTACCTTTACTCTAACGGAATTGACTGCGTTTTGTAAAGATCCCTATTTATGGCCAGACGGGGAATTTTAAATTTAGATATTTTGTGGTAGCTAAAATTTTTTCGTTAAAGATAAATAAAATGTCTTTTTTTTTAATTTACCATTTTGATATTCTGTAACTTGTATCCATCCATCAGCCCCTTAAAACCCACTAATGGGTATAAGGCGTTTTTTAAATGTAATGTGTTTTTTTTTTGTAAAATGTTATAAATTGACTAATTATACAATCCGTACATATATTATATTAACATTATCCATATAGAAAAAATGGCCTAGGATTAAAATTACATTCATCTAACATTACTTAACATTTTAAAACACAAACCAAAAAAATAATCCCAAGTGTTAAAGTTACAGTCCACATTACTAGACATTGGCACAATCCAAAAAATAAAAACGTGCTAAAAGCGTAACAAACGCCAAAATGTGAGAGCAGCCATACGCGGCGGCGACGCTACCCAAAAACACAAAACAGGCAACTCAAGCTCGTAATTAAGCTCTCGGAACATAAGCTCTTGAAGGCGGATGTGTCCCCCTCGTGGACCATACGGGACCTGCTAAAGTTCGGCTATAGATTTTTTCATATATGAAGCGACTGTATGACTTTACATATGAAACTAAAAAACTAGATGGAAATGAGATCGAATTCTATTTCCAATAAAATAATGCCAATTATTTATTGATTGATCTATCTTTTTTTTCATAAAATTAAAATGCGATTACTTTTTCACTGATATCTCTTGGTCTTGGTTAATTATCTAACAAAGTTAAACTGTACACAAATAAATTATTATAAAAACAAAACTTAAAAAATATTTGTAAATTAATAAATATGTAGGTACTCACTGAAGTAACAACAACCTTAGTTGTGGTATATTTATCTTTTTCTAGTTATTTTTTTACTTTTTACATTTTTCAGATTACTAAAAAACTTAAGAAAATCTTCCTCAAATATACGCCTGCGTACGTTCTCTTACATATTACCAAAAAACTTGTTATAGTAAAAAAAAAAAGTTCACAAAATTATAAAAATGTTAACCCTACAAAAATAAAACACTTTGCCACTCTGCCAAGACGAGCTCGGTCCGTATTATCCACATGTCCGAACCGAAACAAACGGTACCCTTCGCGACCCTCCTAATGGAGTTTTTAAGAAACAGAATAACGCTGAAGAAAATTAAGCCATCTTGGGTTAAAAAGTCCAAAAGCGAGGGAGGGGTGGCCTCGGGGTGAGGTATGGATTTTTCGGGGGCCCGTTTCAACGCTGCGAAAATAAGTGTTTAGGAGCGATGTTTATGTATAACTAGGCCGTGTATTAGTGGCACGGAATTAGAACAACGGTGGCGTGGAGTAGCATCGATATGTTATCATTGCTTTCATTTTGAGTGTGTTATGATGTAACAATTATGGTATTTTTAGGTAATTGTATGTTATCATTTGTTTAGTATTTGCAATATCGCAGGCCAAGATTATTGACAATAAGTATCGTGATATTAACAGGTATTTGATCCACATTCACGAAAGAAATATAAATAAACATCATATACGTATTTCATGTATTATAAGTAGATGATAACAAAAAAAAACAAAAAGATAAAACAGATAAATGAACAAAGAGGAAACGTGTAAATTAATACTCGTCCCAATTTCATACAGAAAGTAGAGCGAGTTTTTCCACAACCAATAAATTGGAGCCGGCGCATTACATGTACGGAGATCCCCTCATTATTTAATAATTCATAGCTTAACTAGATATGTAAAAGGCCATTAAGCGCTGAAATAACTACATCGTACTCCATAAACGTTAATAAAATTTCCATAATAAGATCATGCAGCGTTCGCATTAAATAACTCATTGTAAATAAGCGCCCAATTTATATTCAGCCCGGGGGAGAATTATCATAATCGGCTGCTCTTCGCTCCCACCCCCGACAGGGACGGACTGCGGCGCGCTCCCGCGGGACGGAGCGGGACAGATAACCAGTCTACTCGAAATCACCAAGATGTTTGCCAAAACTTGACTTTTATTAGAGTTGTCGCTGATGTCTAATGAGGCTCGACTCAATTAAAATATGAGTTAGATTAAAGCAATGCCGTCTAAATATGCGATAATTTCTGTACTCAAAGGTCCAATTGAAATTTTGAACCCCCTTCTAATACGCTTAGAATTTGAGGGCTAAATCGTCGCTCTCAGCCTAAGCATCCCTCTCCCGGGGCAGGTAATTACTCGGAGTCATTGTTACATCTGTTAATTAAAATGTCCCTTAATTCGCGCCCTCATTATCAAAATACTTTCAAAATCGTACAAATACTCGCATAAGGAACCCGGGCGTCATCAAAGTCTTCCGTTTGTCACAAAGTAAGCGGGAAGGCTCTGTTTTTCAGTCTGTCGTCAACGCCTTGCAATAAGTGATGTTTTTGTACTAATTTCTTAATAAGAGATTAATATATTAATGTTAATTACTTTGCGTGTATAATTATCTAAATTAATTTTATAATTACGTAGCTACTTTGTAACTAAATAAAAAACTGAATTTCTGAAATTGAAGTTTTATATATTCAATATTCAATAATTATTTAATTGTTTATTTAGAATTTTTTATTTAAATATTTATATAGAGAACACCCAAAATTTCTACCTAAGTACATTCTACATTATAATTACCATACTATTAGGTCCCCCATACTGCAAATTATGTTTTAATTAAATACAAATTAATTTCATCTAAGAAATATTTTCACTCCATTACCCTGCGTTCTTCAAGGCAATCGAAGTTAAAATTGAAGCTACATCATTGAATGGCATCATCATAAGCTCTAACCGCTACACAAACCCGTGCCTTCAGCCTTTGACACGTGTCTTGTCTCCACGGACCTGTCTTTACTCTCTTTGTTTACTTTTTTGGAACCTTTTTTAATCAATGCCTTTCGTTTGACCGTCGTCACTGAGACGACCTAACTACTCTTGTGCTATCTTGACCTTAATCAACCATTCTTTACGATACGAAACTCCAAAGCATTAGCGAAAAGCAGTTTGATGTAACAAAAAAAAAACTTCGTTTTAATCTTAGCTTACAGTTCAGAGGTTCTCTGAGCGACTTAGGAGTTATTTCATTAAGACTTTCCCGTATTCCAGCTAAAAATTGACATAGACTGAACCGCATGTTTATACTTACAACACAGGCACAAAGTACCCACAGTGGTACTTAAAGAAAAAAGTAAAATCCGCGGGAAATCTCGCGACACCGAGAGGTCGAGTGTCCTCTATTATTGTTAGATCGACACCGACCGAAATTACGTCTAAAATCCAGGAAATAAAGTTTACATTCGAAGATCGACGAGATAGTTTCGTTTTCAGGCTAATTAGAGGCGAGGGAGTCGAGGTGTGGCCGTAAATGAAATTGAGCCTTAATACGGTACACTTAGGCCGTGATTTAGTGTTGGGCGCGAGGAGCTGGGTGCTGAGCTAGACGGAAATTAAGTCGGTCTGTTTGTATCGGCAAAGGAATTACAAAAACGGGATTAACGAACCGATTCCCTTTGTCCTTTACACGACTTACATGACGCCATCCCCACGCGTTCGATGAGTGCCTGAATAGATTTTTATTATAATTTCCCCAGTACAGGGGATTTGGGAGTAAGAACGCCAATTTAACTACGAACCACTGGCGTGACTAAACACTTTTGAACTGCATCCAATACACTCCGACTTACATTCAGTTTGAATGTAAAGTCTTGTAAGCGTTTATAAATAACGATATTACATTACAGGATCAGAAATTCGATTTTTATTTTATTCTTAATTTTTTATTTAACCGTAAGGACAATGATTTTATCATATAATAAATAAATCGGTGTTATTAAATGGAGCCTAAACATATATTAAAATATTTTATTATTTTGGTATATCCTAACGACTCTATAATTCTTTATCAAGCGTTTTAACTTTCTTAAAAAATCTGCGCAGATTCCAGCATCGTATAGTAGAGTTTTTGCTATAGAATATTACTATCTAGTTACCTACTCCATGCAAATATGGACATGGAATTTTTTATTGTTAAAGTCATCTAATCTGTTTTTTCCATCTATACTGAACGCATGAAACAAGTAGAAAATAATCATCACCATCTCAAAATCTCTTCTACTATTTTTGTTACACATAACAAAACAGCCATCGCCGGGTATGGCACTAGTGTTGCGAAACTAGCTATTAGCAGGCGGCGCTTTGTGCGAAGGTGTCGAAGCGCGCCCCCTCCCGCCAGGGCCGCAGTCGAGCCGCTGAAAAATTACCCGTATCCTGTCTAATACGCCTTTCACGTGTGTTTTCCTACGTCTCAATCGTGCTGTGATCTATGCTTTAGATTACCTATATACATTTTTGTGAAGTAAATTGTTTTTTTTTTTAACAACGGTTTCTTCAGTATTAAGTGTTTGAAAAATGTTTGAAAATTGTCTTCAAAGATAACAAAGAAAAATTATTAGAAAGTCTTTTGAAATTCTTCCGTTATTTATCTGATATCTAATTCAAGTCTCATCTCAAAAATTTTATTTGAAGGTGCCAATTTTTTTTGTGTTTTTTTTTCAAAATGCTATCTGATTTCAAGGTTTTCTTACTCGTCTTTTATACGAGTTTAATTGAATTTGATTGAACCCATACAAAACCCATTAAACCCATACAAAATTGTCTAGTCAAATCTCAAAATTATTTGTTTCTTTTAGGAACTCAAACTGCAAAGAGTAGAATAGAGTAGAATATTGAATTCTACCAATGATTAAACCTAAATTCAAGACAGGTTTCTCGTTCACTACGACAATATCTTTCGATCTGAAGACAAGCAAACAAGAAGACACACCAAAACACAAAAACACATTTCCTTAGCGATCGTAGCTCCCCATATTGCCTTCATAACCTTCAATAGTCCCCAAGACCAGCACCCTACGTGGGAGTGGTTTGAAACAACGCGTCTAATATGTCCGCGCTACTCGCTTCACACCTTACAAGTACTCACAGCCTCACCGGTGTAAGTTGTACGCGGTAGCGGTTTGTACTACTCTATTTTGTAGAGCAGCATATATCCAGGTACATTTATTTTTGTTGTCGAAAACTTTAATTCTGCTTAAGCTTTAGATTTTTCGACTAACTGAAAATCTTACTTTAAATTTAGCATTATTTCATGTTCCAAGAAATCATTAATTGTGGAAAATTATGTTACTTAATTAAAGACCAATTTTTCTTATATCTCAGAATCACTGATAATCCATCAATCAATAATAATCTTTCAAATTACATACGCATATGTAATTTGAAAGAAATTAGCAATTTTTATAATTAAATTAATGAAATATGTATTTCATCTGTCTTACGATCCTGCACTACAAATACAATTTGTATGATTAAGACCATAATGCTATCAATACAAACAAATGTTAACTTAACAAATGTAAACTTTTATTCTAAAATTGTTTTCACTCTATACCTGATAATACAATTTATAATAATAAAAATCGAGGGAATTGTTTTCTACATTAAAGAGATTCTCAAAGATATTTTTATAGCAGCCACATCCCCTAAACATTTTGTAACTTTGTATTGTATTTAGTATACAAAACATATTCACGGGCGACAGCGTTTAACATTAAAGTCTATTGTAACATATTTTCAGAGTGAACGGTGCTAAGCGATCGATTCCCCGAGGGCTGTAACGATTATCGACAGTCAATATTAACGGTAAGTGATCAGGCAATTACACTTACATAAAACTTGTGTGGCGTTGAAATAAATAGTCGGTTAGACAATGATGCAATGTTACAATGTAATGTTGGTTTTTTTTAAATTTAAGTGTTAGTATAAGCCTTGTAGTAATGTAATAAGTAATTAATATGTATTAAAAATTCAGAGCAATGGATTAGTTTTAGCGTACCTACCAAAAGTAATTTTAGTAACAAAATATAGTGTTTTTTCGAAAGCATGTACAGTGTACACGTATATATTTAATTTAAATTTTTAATTAATTATCTTTGATTTGTGAGCATGTTACAAATGAATGACCTACAAAATGAAAAATTGCATGAGAACATTACTTTGTAAGTGTCAATACACAGTATTTTTTACATATTTAATGATAATATAGCAGCAGATAAACAATATAAGTTTAGAAAAAAATACACGTATATCATATCAACAATACTCAGCGAAAAAAATCAACGCACTTAAATCAAATGAATAATAAAAAAGTGTAAATGTAAATATACCGATTGATATTGAGGAAGTGTAAAACAAACTATTCCCTATCCGTGATCGACAAAACTTGGGCCGTCACCGCCTCGCGTTCCTCATTAACCGACGAACAATACAACAAAGAAATACATTTGTCAACGCCGACAAATAAAAATGCAAATAATATTCCGCGCGGAGTGCAGTGGCACTCGGTTCACACCTCCCAGCCATCGTCGACTGCGATTATGGTGGCCCGAGGCATGGGCGGTAGCGGGTAGAAAAATTAAATTATTTAGTGGCTATTATTGAGGCATAAAGGAAGACGCTTTTACATATTGTGTAAAGAAGTTATTTCACACAGGGTTATGGCAATATGGTTTTGAATGGAACATTCAAAACCATATTGGCAAACAACAGGAAAGAAGAGGATTTTCCAAGCTCTAATAAAATATCATCAAACAATGAAGAGGAACAAGAATCTGCTTCGGTAAATATTATGTTAAACTAAGTTTTATCTATTATACCTATTAAATACTTAGCACAAATAGTTAATTTTCCCACTTTCAATAGTTGGTCAATATCGACTCACTGTGACTCGACTATCAGTATGATTAAAAAAAAGTTTAAAATTTATGAACTACGATACTGTCGAATTTTAAGAATAACTACGAGAACAATACTGCAAAACAATCACTTATAATAAGTACAATGTCTCAAAGGGCTAATTTAACATACAAAAATGGAATAAAACGTACACTGACTACATTTCCGTGTGCCGTATTCACAGGTATCATCGGGCCGCATTCATAGCACAATACGCGACATTCCTAGCGCTGTAAGTTTAGTTGTTCTGTTCTGTTCTGTTCTGCAACAAAACGTGTCGCGCTCGCTTCACGCCTTCGCAAGAACACTCCCCGCCTCGGTTGCCGGTGGCACAAGGTATAAGAATTAGCGAGTCAATTTTTAAAAATAAAGTTATATGGAGCTTATGTCTAAAAACCGGTTTTATAATGGTATAGTAAATTAATTACTACTATTGCACTACTAATGACTAATGCACGAAAATTGTTGTTACACTTCAATATCTAATGTAAAAATATCTTGACCTAAAAAGTACTAAGATTTCGACAAAATAGATTAATTAAAACAAACGATTAATTAACAAAAAATAGATATGTTGTCAATTAGTTTATTATAATAGATTTTTGATAAAAGGTAGATATTTATTTAAAATATTTGGCCTAGATCATTTAAAAAAATATTTCAATTTCACCAACAGCTTTAACGTTAAACACCGTACCCTTTAACTTGCACCACACACCAACAAACGGGTTCCACGTCGAAGGGTTAACTGCACACACGCACGCTTACGGCTGTGTGCATGTGAGCGGTTATAGACCGATAACCGGCAACCCTTTCGAGTAAAGCCGAGTGTCCAGTGCAAGCTACTGCGAATGTCGGACATGATAACGTAGCTAGTTTTTTAATGGAAGTTTAAGGGTGGTAGAACTTCGGCACCACCGCCATACCTACTTCTACCTTATGATAGTAGTGTTAAGCACTGCTGTGCTCTAGCTTGAAGGGTGTGGTCAGGGAGACAGACTTCTCCGAGGCATCCCAAATTAGCCCTCAGGGGTAACGCATTTGTGGCCAACCTCAGGTAAGACTCTGATCTTATTTTGTTCATCACAGCCGTCCACGGTCAGTAGTACAGTTACACTCACGGTACATACAGATAATATCTTCCTTACACTTCAAACTATAATATTTTAGAGTTTTTAGAGTAGAGGTCAATACTAATACTCCTATCAATAGGATTTTACCATTTTCAATACTAAGCTGAGGATGAGATGAGGATGGCTAAAAACTTATCTTTTGCATAAGTATTTAAATAATTTTGAATGATGACGTATTTCTGAGACATTCTTGGCAGTGCATATTGATGGTATTGGTTACCATTACATACAATTAGCTATATACCTACTTATATTACATATATTCTATAACTATACCGTAATGTCTATACTTCGGACAAGAAAATGGTGAAGCTGATCTCCATTGCCACGCTTATCTAGTACCAGTAGTGTTAAGCTGCTGTGTACAGGAAGTGGTTAGGTAGAGCTAAGTATACACATCAACACCGTCTAGGGATATTTCGTATAAAGTTTTTAAACTTAAAAAATACGGGCCACTTTTAAAATCTTTTAATGAAATACCATTTTGTAAACGTTTTTGGACGATTCTAAATATGAATTAAAAAATAAAAAATAAAAACAAAAGAATTACGCGGCATAATGGTAACGAAGTCCGAAAGTTTCGTTTACCTACTGTGATATCGGGATATTTTTTGTGTCAAATTTAAGCTTTATAGCAAGTAATCGATTAATTTCGAATTAAATCTATTGCGTGCATCATGCAGCAGCGCCATTTAACGAGAGAAGATATGCTAAGGGCAGTAGGCATGCTCCAAGCTGGGGCTACTCGACGGAGTATTGCTGAGGAGATTGGAACAAGACAAAACGTGATATCTAGGTTATGGTCACG
>DWPV01004604.1:0-13419 GCA_018251915.1 Urbanus proteus proteus
CCCACTGCTGGGCACGGGTCTCCTCTCAGTGAGAGGGATTTAGGCCTTAGTCCACCGCGCTGGCCAAGTGCGAATTGTTGTCGAAATTAATAAAATTTACCAAATGTACAATGTCAGAAAATTGCAAAAAGTATATTAAAAAAAAAAGATTTTTTTTAAATGAATTAAGTACCTGGTAAGTATTTCTCGCAAAAACCCGATATACCTACTCTATCTATATACTCAAAAAACAACGAGGGATATCTTTGGGTTTGCTCGTGGTATAAAAAACCTTATTTTAAACACACTAGGAATAATAAAACAATATTGTGTAAATAAGTCATATTTTATTTATGTATGGATGCTCTGCCGATGTAAACTGTTTAATATCACTTTGTTATTAAAATTTAAATCAACTGTAAACAACCTTCGAGAAGATAATGATAGGTATCTATTGGACTTAAAAATGAAAAAATGTGTCATTAAATTTCAAAACGTTATAATTATATCGTAGATAACTTAATAGATAGATATAAACTTCGTAAAGTGGTTCTGTGTTGTACCTATTAAGTATTTATATCTTCTAAGTTCTTGATCTTGTAAGACAAAATACTTATATTTTAAAAAATAAATAGAAAATATAATTCTTATCGACTGAACATTGAAAAGTGTATCCATTAAAGCAAGTAAATAAAGAAACATAAATACACGGATCGAAATGTTCAATTCTACAGAAGAGCATGTAAATCCTCGGGGTAACTGAGAGCCTGTGACGTCGTAAATCTGGAAAAGCCGTCATTCGTTAACATCGATATATAGGCACCTATATCTACATAACGCAATAAAATTGAGTGCTCGTAGTGATATTTCACTACAATTCGAATAAGAACAATGTGATGATTAATGCAATTTTTCTTTACATCTATCTATGTAGAATAATGGATATCTAAGCCCTCCAAGGATCGATGGTATAATATGGTATAAATTAAAATATTTTACCCTTGTAACATACTTAAATTACATAAGTGAATTATGTAAGTCATATTATATTAAATGTAGATCAATATTGTTCAATGTTTATTAAGAAATATAAAAAAAACTTCAACTTATGTTTCGATTAATGTTGGTGAATGTATGCAATAGACAAAATAAACCATTTTTAAGAAAACAAATAAGATCTTATTATTTTGCTTAAATACTGATAAGTAGGTACATAAGAGTAGTAATGTAAAAGTAAAAGTAGAAATATAAAAATGTAACTCTTCGCAAATCAAATTGTTCCATGTTTCGTAGTGCATCTAAATCCTCGGTGTAACTCCAATAGCCTTTGAAATCGTAAATCTGGAAAAACCGTTATCCGTTAGCACGATATATGGCGCAATAAAATTGAATGCAAGTAGTGATATAACATACTAACTTCTAAGACACGATGGCATAGTAATCTAATGAAATCATTTGCCATTCTTTTAATTTATTCAAATCATGTTGAGTAGGTAAATAACTATATCCACATTTTTTTAAAACAAAATTTAAATCAAAAAATTGCAGCAGTCTTATAGTTTTAGTTTAAATTTCGTTAATATAATTAAATAGCGTAATTCAGGATTCTTGTAGCGCCATCTTTTGTCCAGTCGTGAAGGATCTCCTTTCTGTGGTCGGTCATTCATATTATTTATTAGTTATTACTTAGTACGAATATCATTATTATTATTATATTATTTATTAGTACGAATATCAAATTTTTATCCTCATACATATGTAAAATTTGCTATCTAATGTAATAGAGCTTATAATTTTGAAAATAGTTGTTTAAAAATGGTATTTTACGGCAATAATTATACTTTCTATGAATAACATGGAATTAGTAACAAATTACTGTAAAAGATAATTTTAAGATCATATTAAAGATTTGCACGATAACCAGACCTGTGTGACTCACATTCGCTTACTTTATGATTTGAAACCCAAAATCCAACATATTTTGATCAGAGTAGATACTTTACAGAATTATTTTGAACATCAATGGTAAACTAAAGCGGTTTGGAAAAATATTACACCACTCTTGAAAGGCAATCGGAAATGTTTACCAAATCTAAAACTTGGAAGCATAAAGCTTGGAATAAACTGTATAAATCATAAATACTGAATATCTAATTACAGCAATAACAGAGTTGAAACAGTGTACACATTATCAGGAAAATTTCAGTTAATGACCAATTTATCAACAATGCTTTTGACAATATTAGGAAGGTACTTTAATAATGTTAGAAATGTAATTACTTATTTTATTATTACCAAGAGCCAACAGACGATTTTTATATTACTCTACTAATTAACTTTTCTGTAAATAAAGGCTAACACGAAGCAGATTGTGTCTGTTTTTTGTTAATTACCTATTATTTCTTCTTTATACATTATTTTATACATAGACAGTTCTTTTTCATTAACAAAAGTGAGACTAATATTGAATAGTTATATAAAAATATACTTGAGTATCGTTAGTAGATAAAGTTCGTTGTAAGGTTATATATGTAAATGTAAAAAATATGTAATACCTAAATTCATCAATATTGAATACCATATCACGAGCATTTATACTATAAAAAAGGTCGAACGAAGTGTAAACCACTTTTTGGGAAGTCGGTTACAAAATCAAATTCACTGACCAACTAACATGCTAATGTGTTTATGCTCTTAACGACCATACGTGTTAATTAGTATTTATAATAATGCATTTACATTAAGTGCGGTTGAATTAATGTCTACATTTTCAGGCGTTTGCCACTAATGGCCAATTGTAAGCTAGTTTCAGAATAAATTAATTAAGTATGTACTGCAATTAATGGAGTTTGGTTTAATAAACGAGATACTGTATCGTTTAATTGTAATTACACATTAATTGTATAATTGTACACTGTAGATCACAGTTAGCGCTTAGGTTACTGTGTTATACTACGTACTAATAATTGTGAAGATTTACGTAAGCTTTTAAGTTATACATTTTTTGGCACATGAAAAGAAACTCAACGTACGAGTATATTTTACATCATGTACACATATTTTGGCAGGAAGAAAAATGCACATGCGGTTTTATTGCGGTTGACTGTAAACAGTTTCATCTAGTTTAATACTAAAATGCGGCAGTATCATTAAAAAAATAATTTTGATAAGTGTTCAAAATGTGGCGATAGTGCAGCACTATTTAACTGTACAAGTGTACATATCTACATATGTTAAGGTATATATTGAAGTATAACTATTTATAGTAGGTATGTACTTTCAACTGTTTGTCCTTGGCTCGGTTTAAATTTGTTTGACTGCATACATACTCGTATATTTTATTCTAACAAAGTAGTGTACTTTTTTTCGTCAGCACGTAACAACACACGTTTATAAAATCAAATACAGTCGAAACTAAAATTTAATTTATAGATACGCGGTAGGTATAAGAAACATTTTAATTTTTAATGGGGTTATAAGGCATCTTTCAAACTTATTTCATACAAGGACATCCTTGGGAAAAACCTGGTCGATAGAATACTACATCGACCGCCTAAAAACCAATTAACAACGTATCTTTCAATTTTTAATGAATACGTTGTAAATTAGAAAATACAATCAAGCTCGGACGACCTGACAAAATAAGCTTGCTACAAGTTCTGTTATATCAAAATGTCCCTCACTAACCCTGGGATTATAAGGGTTGGACAGATGCCTTTATTTGTACACCCATGAAGGTCGAAGTGGCATGTAATTGAGGGCATTTTCAAAGAATTTGACCAAATATTATTATTAGTTAAATGTGCGACACTCGAAGCAATTAAAACTTAGATTTTTATTTAGCACCACGCATCTGCTTGAGGCGTTTATTGTAAAAACCTGATATGCATTAGAAATAACTTAAAATACGTTTTACAAAAATACAAAAACTAAAAATTAACAAAAACTAAAACCTAACAACAAATAAAAACTAACAAAAACTAAAGAAAAAAAAAACACAACGTTCAAACCTAACCTAACCTTCAAACGTTTTACTGATTTGCTACTTATTGTTGAAACGAGGAAAATTGAGTTTTACTGCTCTTCCTTCCGAAAATGTTATATGGTACGATAAAAATGGTTTTCCACCCCTTCCGTAGACAAGCCTCCCCAGGGATTGAGCCTTAGGCGTTTGTTTAAACGACAGAAACTATAAATGTATAAAACATAAAATGTAAAGTAATAGGGATAAATCTTTTCTTCTTCCTCTTCTTTCTTCTGTTAGTTCTTGAGGTCAAAGTAGCGAGGTCTTCCAGCCGTGAGATACCTGTAGAGACGAGCTTCTGATCTCAACTAAACTACAAAAGCCCGGATCTACAGGGTAGATCACGAATGTGCCATTTAGTTTTTTCTTTCTTCTTTGTTCTTTTGTTCTTCGCTCTTCTTTTATGTTCTGTTATCATGTTTTGTTCTTCGTTATTCGTTTTTGTGTGTTCTCATTGGTTCGCAGAGTAAGTTTGGTCTGAAATGTAGATAAAGAATATATTAGTCATGTTACTGTTTTAAAATCATACCAAAAATATTTGTTAAAAACTTTCTTCCGTTATGATTTTACAAATTTATAGATCTTTTAATAGAGATCTTTTTTTCTAAAAAAAAAAATAAGTAGGTAATCATACAAATATTGAAGTTTATTTATAGTTTATCCACATCCTTACACAATACAAAATATTTTAAAGTTTCTATACAAAGAACTAGTAGTACCATATTATTTTTTTCTTGTTAAAAAAATATAGATATAAAACAACCTTTAAAAGGAATATTTGTATTGCTATTATCTTTTTCCGAATCATAATTCCATTAAAGTTACGTCTTCTACTCTAATAATAATATGATAATGTCATTGTTGTGCGATATTAAAGCATATAATAATAAATGTTTTAATCATGTTAATTATTCCGTAGAGCATACTAAAGTACAATAGGCCCATATCAACATAGGGCTTACATGAGAGAAAATGTAATTAACATGACAAAGACGGCCAACTTCTCGCAAAATTACCAAAATGTTCTAACATACGTAATGCGAATAAATATGATATATTCATAAACCACATAAAATAGTTCTGGTAATTCACAGAGATGTTATATGGCTTCATAATAAGTAGTTCATCACAACAAAACTACGAAGAAGTTTATAACTCAGCCAAAACTCCCTACAGTTTCTAAATTCAATTTACGACGTAAAACGTAATATATTTTCTCGTCGAGATAGCATGACGAAGGATCACAAATCAGGCGAATCGGCACCGAGCACTCTTGGGACTTACAAAAAATAATCTCGGCGTCTTTCCGCAAATCATTGCGACTATTGTGTACCGATAATGTAGAGAGAGGAGAGAGCAGTAACAAAAAGGTTCACTTAATTGCGCGAGGGAAGAGCGCTGAAAGCGAGCGAGTATTGTTTCCTCGCGAGGCCTTTATACTCTCTATACTCTTGCTCGCCTGACTCATCAATTTCCTCAGATTGACGCAGGACCGATTGAGATTTAGTTTCGCATTTCGAAGCTAATTCCAAGCGACGTGTGGCCTCGCTCGTCCTTCACGCTCGACGCTTTTCACTCGAGTGAAAAACAGTTTGCCTGGAGTGCACCCGGAGTTCTATCGAGCCCTCATTAATCTAGCTTGTCTAACGCTCGCTATTTAACGTGAACAAAATTCAGTAATATATTTGGACCTGGTGAAATTTGGATCTAGCTGATGAATCACTAAGAATACTTTGAAAACTTTATTACGTTTATTAATTTTCAATCGGTTGTTTTTTTTTATCAGGGCTGTAAGAAGTAATTAGTGCATATCTATATGACACGGGTTCCGGGAAATTATATTTCTGTTCTGAGTCTGGCTATTTGTGTATACGTCTTTATGTGTCCATGGCACCCAGGATACAAAAGAAAAGTGATTTGATCAAGATTCGAACCCGTATAATCGAAGGTATAGGAAGCTGAGATTTATGTTACTAGGACTACATGAAATCAAATATTCACTTGTTTAATTACTTGAATAATTGAACGACTCTTACACCGCTGACGTGGATCGCAAGCTCCTCACAAACGATGATGAATTTGTAACTTAAGCGTCGGATTTATTAGCACCTACGTGAAGTGAGTACGTCTTAATTGACGCCCATTTATAAACCTAACAATGAACCCGTAGCGTAAATATCTACGAGCAATTAGACCGAATAGACGCAGCGCGTTACAGTATTCGGGGGGATTGTACCAAATCCCCGAAACCTCCCTGCCTCTGCCTCCCTGTTCTGTGTAGTGTCCTCCTAGCGTCATTAATCTTGCGTTGAGCAAACAGCGCCCTCTAGTGTACTTGAGAGTTGGTGGTGTCGATAATGTAAAACCATCGTAGATATGAACGATAACTGCCGGGAATTGGGAGGTTACGACTAGCGAAGGAAGCCAACTAATTAATTGGTTTTCGGACGGCGCCATAGTTACTTTAGTTATGATCAAATTTACAGTAAGTTCTGAGTTTAGATAAAGCGATTTCTCAATTTTATGTACCTATTCCATTTTATTATACTCTTACCTAATAGGTAGAATATAAGTTTGTAATTTCGTTTTATTTACTTTTATATTTTATTTTATAATGAAGTAATTGAATACAAATTTCAGTTCTTACACAAACACCAACATTTTAAAATATTTTTTGCCAATCATGATGTTATTATTAATACTGAATATAATAATAATGTTTAATTTATCTTACATAATAGTTACAATAGAATATATAATAGAATAAACAGTTGTATATACCTAATAACCATTTATCTTATTTATTATTTGAATAACTTTTAAACGCTGCAACATTGTAGGAATAACAAATACCCTTCGTTTTCATATCATGTAAATGCCGATCATTCTCTGGAAAAGGTAATAAATGTCCCTATCTTCCAAAAACCAGTAAATCTTACCTGTTCAATTGTTTTCCTTCCAGCACGCCGAAGTCATATCAGCTTGTTTTCCCGTGAGCCTGGAACATACGAACCCAAATGTTACATTTCAATATGCGGACTAAAGCAACTTTTACTTTACCCCGTCCCATATTTTATACGAAAGCAATATGTCTCCAACCGCCGCCAGTAAAACACGCCCGTATATCATATTTACAGTAAGAAAGTTTAATGGCATGTCAAAATGAAAAAATGTTTACGATACGCCCAAAGTTATTGACGTTTACCTACATAACAGATGTGTTATGATATAACGCGATATATGGAACATGAATACACACATTATATACCTACAATCTTTTCCTATAAGAAAAAGATATGTTTCGCTCTGTAGTCTCCGTGATCTTTTATTTCTATTTTGTCTTTATACGATATATTATAAGTATGCAATATTAATATAATCTGAAATATTCTTTTAATTACTTCATAGGAAAAAAAATCACTTTTACGTTTTTAAGTTTTTAACTTTTACACTTTTCAGATATCTAACCTTTAAATAACTTCATAGAAAAACCCTGCTGCCCATACCACTTTAATTTCTTTATAGCTTTAATACAAATGGTATCATTCTTAGCCAACGACTTCACTTATCCTTTATAGTAGAAGTTTTTAATTATTTTCCATTACATAAAATTTGAGTATTTCTAGAGTCGTCATAAATATTAAGATGTAGAACTCTACTTTGAACGAATTAGACACAATTTGTTCCGCGAAGAAATGTAAGATCATTCCAAGGAGATTATGTTTCATTCCACTCCTTCATTAATTAAATTTTATGTCTGAACTTGAACATTTAATTTATTTGAGTTGCTTTCTACATCTACTGCGCAATTAGACGATGATCTGTATTATGTATTAGGAGATAAATTATCTTGGAGTAACATTAATTTTATCCGCGTTGTGGTATCGTTGAGTTGTCGAATTGATGAGAGTTTTTGTTAGAAAGATATCGTTTGATATAACAAAACTAGCACAAAGGATTTTATGCCTATAAATACATTTTCTTAAATTGCTTTAAAAAGATATAGACATGATTTTTTTATTCATTACCTAAATAAAAATAAATTTTATGTTACTTCTTGAATGTCACGACCTTTCGTAAAAAATGAAAATAGTGCACTCAGAATATGATGAGAAAATATATGGTAGGTATGAACTATGCAATATAGATAGAATTATCTCTGTTAATTTGGACCATTCTTTACTACACGTACCGCGATTAAATATGGATACTTTCATTTGACAAATCTGCATTGAAATATAAAAACGTGTGTGACATGGGGTCTAACTGCGGCTAACTGATAAAAGGAATATAGACATAATCTGTATTACCGAAATAGTATATTTATCTCATTTTAATTCATGATACTATATTTTTTTGTATTAAAATAAGCTGCCTTTAAAAAAACAGAATAAAAACATTATATATGTATGATAAAAAAGAACAAGGACAAAAAAGACAAACCCGCTATTTTTCTTGCCGGGTCTTCTCTGATGTCGCGTGCAGATTCGGTGGTAGAATAAGAAAAGATATTGTAAATGACAATTTGTAAGTGCCCTCGTTTATAATTTATATGAAATTAAACATCTTTATTTTGCATAGGCCTGCAAAATAAAGATGTTTAATTTCATATAAATTTACAATAGACAACCGTTCCTATTTAGGTACCTACGCTTTGCACTCAGACGCAATCCGGCCCCACATTAAACTTATTCCCATTAAACAAAACTTTTCTCTTAATATACGGCTAACGAGCCAACTTCGGGTGTATGCTCTTTAGAGATTACCTATTTCCACCTAGCTAATTAAAATTTTATAATACGGTCTAAGTACTTCTTAACAATGGCGAATTTCTTAAGACGGTTTACCTATTTTGTCAAGTTATGTAGGTATGTATGTAAGGATATTAAAGTAAAATCGTTGTATCTTAATAATATATTGCCTAAAGTAAACACGGATACATAAATTTTTTAAGAATGTTTTATTAATTTCTAATGAAATATATGTCTATAATATGATACCAATACTTTGATATGTTAGTAGTATCAATGTTATTTACCTACAAAGAGGTTTTTCCTTTATTATTGGAAGGAAACTTCTGCTGCAAATCCTCACGTACTTTGAACGGATTTGAAGGTTATTCGGAAGGTATGAAAGGATTTGGTAGACATAGAAAAATGATGGTTCCGTATAATATAAGATATATCCGCACTCTTACCCACACAATGGAGTAAAACATATCTTTTTATCAAAATATAGAATTATAGAGCTATAGAAAACTCTGTAAGAGAAGCTATTATATTTTAATAGCTTTACAGAAAATTTTATAATTCAAATCGTTGACCAAATTATATTGAATTTAGTGTTAAAGCCTAGATAGGTTGCTTGTATGAAAATATCTATTGCTTCTTGGTATAAGAAAAATAAATTGAACTGAAATGAAAAGCGGAATACTAGAATATTAAGATTTTATGCGATCATTTTTCCTTTGTCTTATGCAAATTTTTCTCACTTCTCAAGCTGCAGATACTTATGTAAAAAAATATAAGTTCCTAACATAATTGCCCTCTGAACTAGGTAGTTACTGATAAGGTGAAGCACGTAGTTGCAACATATGAAAATTCCTGAAACGTTTTCGCTAGACTAAGTGTTTTTATACGTGACGAGCCACACAAACTCGGCCGCGAGTTTCACAAATCGAATTCCTGCCTAAAATGCCTCCCTTTGGTATTATTCTTTACTAGCGACCTGCCCCGGCTTCGCACTGCTGATACTAAATATACTACAGAAAAACTGATGTTATTATACATATAAACCTTCCTCTTCAATCACTCTATCTATTATAAAAACTGCATCAAAATCCCTTGGGTAGTTTGAAAGATTTAAGCATAAAGAGGGACATAGGGACAGACAAAGCGACTTTGTTTTATACTATGTAGTGAAGTTCAAGAAAATCTTAAAGATATACGCTCGCAACGCTCCGTATTTCCTAACAAAAAGGTAAGTTTCATTTCGGATTATAAGAGAAAGATTAAAAATAAAAATATCATTAAAAATCAAAAATCTGTTTAAAACTGATTAAATCGGAATCATTATTTTTCTTTGCTGTTGCTGATACCATATAGTTTTGTCCGTTCATTTTCTGATACCTACTTAGCATAGCCACCTTCATCTGATACCTACTAGCTTTTACCCGCGGCTTTTTACGCATTAAATTACATTTAAACCTTCCTATTTAATAGGTATATCTGTTAAAAACAGCATCAAAATCCGTTGCGTTGTTATGAAGATCTAAGCATACATAGGGACAGACAGCGGAAGGCGACTTTGTTTTATCCTATGTAGGGATCAGGGGATTTAAAAAAAAACTTCCACACGAACCACTTACCACGACAGCTTCCTATTCAAAATAATTAAATCACTATACCGTACTGATTTATCATTATCGCTTCCCATCCCCAATTTATCAGCACACCAGCGTGTAATAATTGCAGATAATTCATATAAAACATAAAAGCGCAGTGGCCATTACGCCCTAAGGCCACTACCGTTGGCTGGGCGCCAAGCGACCACACAAGATTTATATTTGGTGGCATATTTCCATACGTCCGATCAATACACCATCGTCTATGGTGCCATTACGTTTTTGTCTATGCCCAGTTTTTCGTTTCATATTTCACTGGACGTTTATGCGTCACACATACGAGTGTTATGTACACACTTGGTCGTAAAATATTATGATGTGTCGTTATTACTCGTGAATATTATAAAGAAAACATGTGGTTGGTTCAATAACTTTTCCCTCTAGTTTTTTGTTAAGATTTTTTTTTCGAAACTAAGCGACCGAAAGTAAGAAACGTACAGAATTGGATAATATCAGCTTTATAATTTGAAATCCCAAAAATTTATACATCTCTAAAAGCACGAAAGAACAAAAGCAATTATTCAAGACTGAAAAGCAAAAACCGAAGCCTAATATTATCTAAAGGAGATATAACTAAGCAAAGAAAAGAGAAACGGAGATTCGCGTAACTTTTAAAATTGTTTTTCTTTAACGTACAAACAAAGGGAGACACGAACTGGCCGCGAGGAAATTAAACCTGACGTCAAATAAAAAGAAAATAAAAGTCGTTTGTAATGGCGGCTTTTTGCTGGGTGCCAAAATTCCAAATTCAAAAGTCCGTCTGTTATTTTACCTTCTGGAATTGAGCTAATGCTTTAGCACTGTCTGGAAATACTGGCTGAGGCCTTAACGACTTCCTAGGGACGCTTTTTTCTTTTGTTACGTTGTAATTTATGCTTCATATTATATGTAGCAGATATTTGTTGAATAGGTGCTTAGTAGATGATACGGCGGATTTATAGAATGACTTTATTTCTTTTTGCACATTTTTAAAACCCTCCGCTTTGTATACACATATATTAGTTTGGATGTTATTTGATAGGTACCTTAAAATAGTATTTTCAACAGACTTGTGTGAGAATATTTTTGTTTTGTAATTATTTACTCGTACAAATTACAAAATATGTAAATAAAAATGAAATTAACATATAAGGCTATTTTTATCACCATTTATTTGAGTAGATTAAGAACAGAACAACGTTCTGTCTCCAATGTAATCGTATTAGATTAACAAAATAAAGCAACGTCGAGCGCGGTCAAAATTTTGATGTGACTACTAATGACTGAAATTTCAAGCTCGTTTCGTACTTTGGAGGAAATATTAAGCCGTCAAGCCTGTTTGTTGTGATTGAGTAGCAGTCTAAAATATCAAAGAATTTTAAGGTACGGATTACGGTAAAGTAAACGTGGCTACGGCCTTCCCCGATTCTAAAAAATATTCTTGCATCCAGCAGTAGTACATAAAAATGTTGCAATTAAAAGCAGAACTAATTTGCGGTTTAAATGTTGAAACTAGACAAATTAAATTAAACACAGAAGATCCTCCAAACAAAGGCAATTACTTGAGCTTAATCTGGTCCTAAACTGCAGTCCTCATCTGCATAGTAAAGCCATTAGAGTAAAGCTATGTGCACAGTTGTGCCAACGTAAACTTGGCACGTATGTGAGCTGGTTTTGGAGACACGGCCTTAGTCTCAGAATTATAGCCGCGCTGAAAATTGTATTTAATTTACGATAAGTTGCAATTTAATGTGAAGCTTTATATAATATTTGGGTAATTATAAAATTGTGTTATATTGTTCAAAGCTTAAAATAAATAATGTACTATGACATCCATTTACCCAAAAAATCAAAATTATACACTTAATACAGTATAGGTATGTTTACAGATTAACCTATGTATAGAGTATCTATAAAAGCGGAGCAGATCATTTTAATTCTTAAGAACGAATAAACAATTTTAATTAATCCTTATTCTCCTTTTAGTGTATCCGGCAAAAATGTAGACAATTAATCTAAAAACTCAAATTTCTAGAAATTAAATAAATTTATCAAGCTACTTATAAATCAAAATTGTTCGCTGCAATGTAGTCTCAAATTGCATTTGCATATTATTTCATCACAAACATAAGTAATATTGTAAAAGCAACCAGAATAGAATAACAAACCAAGTATAATTTAATCCTAGTTTTATTTTACAATTGGTTTAGTCTAGGTATGTAAAAAATGTAAATACGAAACTTCCGTAAATTGTTCATAATATTAAAATAATTGGATTGTTTGGCTTCTAACTTATAAGAGATAACATGTAAGGCCAATTTTTTTATCGCATCGATGATTCAAATCAACGCTAGGATCCTATAGTCGCTGCTGTAGCACTACCTCAGTATATGAGCCTATTATTGAATAATGATGTCAAGAAAATTTTGATTTTCGTTTTAAGTGTTGATTTACTTATAAAAAAGCTATTCAAATGAATGCAAAATATGGTGGTATTAAATTCATGTGATTATAAATTTCAATAAACATACCTATTTTCCTGAATCTCAACCAAGACAGTAAAAAAACAAATACGAAATCTAACTTATTGCGAAATCTACTAGATAGAGAAGAATAACTTCTTCCCGATAAACGATTACTATATTACAAAGAAGACTTCTGAGATAGATGTCTTCTTTCCAACAATTTTAATATGAACATACTCTTATATATTCGAGCTATATACCTCGTACCACTGTAATCCTGATATAAAGCCAAGCAGAACTGTTAGTGCAAATTGCATTTGCATATCGTACATTTCCTGCTAGCTTAGAGGCGGGGAAGATCCATTTACTGATATTACAGCTATACGTTTATTGATCTGACCATCCGCGCTAGACGCGAGAATGCAATCTCTGCGTGGCTCTGCAATTTTCATATAACTTAATTTTTGTTTGTGATAACTTTTATATATACGACCTCAGATAAATAAAATAGGTAGATTACTCACCGCCTTGTATTTCAGTGAAGCCAAAAAAACTACGCTACTTTCATG
>DWPV01004605.1:0-13419 GCA_018251915.1 Urbanus proteus proteus
TTCTGCCTTACAACAGCAGTGTCAAGCACTGCTGTGTTCTGGTCTAAAGGGTGTGGTTAGGGAGATATACTTATCCGAGGCGTTCCAGCTCAGTCCGGTTCCGGCCCAGTTCCGGCAGTTGCCACTTACCATCAGGTGGGCTGCATGCTCGTTTGCCACTTCGATCATATAAAAAAAAAAAACTTCGAGCTGGATTTGACCATAGATACGAAGCTATCCATGACAACTATGTTGGATCTTAGTTAAGTGTCCTCACTTACCATTCCCTTCAGATCGGACCTTAGGACCGATTAACACTTCTGTTATCAGGTCTAAGGTAAAATGGGCCCACCAAAATCGAGCCATCAATAAAATCTATGATCTTATAAGCTGTAGGTACTTACAAATTAATAAAATCCTCCATCATTTTTTAAAACAAAGGTATTGTGTACTTGCAACACATAAAAAGCGTGAATAGAGTCTCTAAAAGTGTTTTAGGGAATCATTTCCCATTATTCCTGCAGCTTTGTTTGCCGGAGATTTGGCACAATTACCGCGGCTCCGTGCAGCGGCCAGTAGAAATAGGTCGGCTTTTTCTTTCCTCCCTTCAGTGGCGTGCAATTAATGAGGATCATTTCATTTCGTCTAGGTAATTACTAGGTAAGGTTTCTTAAATACAATTGAATCATAGGACCTTAATATTGTTTTTGTCGTTATAATACTTGAGTTTCCAAATGCTAACAACTGAAACAGGGAAATATACGGTGATATATATTTTTGAGTATGCGCCGCATCTTCTCCATAACTAAACACCTTCGGAAGAGAAAAATTATTGACGTTCAAAAAGAATTCTTGTAAAGGATCTACTTTGAATAAAATATTTTTGATTTTGATTTTGATCACAAACAGACACTTCAATTTTATTTATTTGTATAGATTGCTAAACATTCATATGCTCAGCGCTACTGTACACATCGCTTCCTAGTTTAATCATCCTAAATTGTTCGCTCGCTTGGAATCTCAGTTCCCAAAAACACACGTTTACTTCTGATTTTTCGGTTTTCATACTACGAGCACAGTCTAAATACTGAATAGATAAATAATAACAGTATTGAAATATGGATTCCATCACAGATACACTTTATGTTTTAATCGAATAATCTGACATTTGATTTGGCAATGCCTATTAATATTTTGTTTAAAAAAATGTGGTTTTTGTTTTGTGAAAATAATCAAGATCTTTTGTGTTGTTATTTATGGTAGGCATTTGGCGTTTTCAATAATACCTATGTGATTATCGTGGTAATTTGCTATTGCAATAGAGTGATCGTGATTTTACTCTGGAATAAAAAGGTATTTTCTATTAATGCACTTTGACCCCGACGTGATTCGAACACGCAACCTTCTGATCTGGAGTCAGACGCGCTACCCTTGCGCCACGGGGCCGATGTGCAGTACATTCAAATTTCTGTACTATACTGATATTTACTTAAAAGTGAAATTTCGTAAAAAATCCTATGACTACACTAGGTAGTAGAATAATTCTTTAATTGACCAGGGAGGTGTTACCGCCGCGCCTATTTCTAACTTAAACAGTTATTGTGTTTCGTTAGAAGGTAGGTTTTCGGCTCATTTACAAAGAGGCTACTATCTTTGTTTTTAACGCAACGCATCCGTAACTAATTTTTATTAAAAACCTCTGTTTTAAATGAAGGTTTTATCCAAACGCGGTTGTAATTACTTACCATAAAGTGGATGGCATAGTCCCTTTCTACTTCATTATCTATACAAATAAATAAAATTCAAGTGTTTTTGATTTCAAAATAACAACTTTTTACTCAATGCATATTAGAGAATACAGGATACCTATAACGAAAATGCAATTATTTTTTTCGTCTATCTTTACGTCTGTCTGTTTGACTGAGGTAATCTTCTAAACGGCTGCATCGATTTTGAAGGAATCTTCCACTGGATCTTCCAGCTGAAGGTCTAAGACGTAACATATACTACATTAATATTGGAAGCTTTAGCGCGCGCGCCACGCGCATGTGGTCTCCATCGCGGGAGAGCGGGGTACTATGTTTAGATATGTATTCGTTTTTACTGTTTTAACGTTGGTGAAATAACGGTGATCAGCTTGCTATGAAAATAAATAAAAAACTTTTAGAAACAAAATGAAGAGTTTTTTCTGTATTCTCGTTAAAGCCTAAACGTTTTCAAATAGAGTGAAATCCGTTTTTAAGTGTATCCTTCAGTTTCATTGTAGCGACGAAATGTAATTTCCAGACCGAGGTTTAATCCTTTTTGTTGCCGGAGAGTGGTTTGAAACTAAAGGACGTGAAATTGTGTTGTGCGCCAGATTTCAGAGCATTACCCCAATTGTGGAGACGTTGTTTCGCTGTTTGGAGATAAAATATAATCTTACTACCTTTTACCCGCGGCTTCGCACACAATAAATTACATATAAACCTTCCTCTTGAATATTTATTATCATCTATCTATTAAAAAAAATCATCAAAATCAGTTGCTTAAATTTTAATATCTAAGCATACATAGGGTCAGACAGTTGAAAGCAACTGTGTTTTGTTCTATGTATGTAGGGTAGGGATAATGTCTTTTGGTGCACACCCACTACAGCATGTTGGCTAGGCCCAGCTAATACTAGTGGGTTCTTTATTTTTATCCGAAGGAAATCCGTTGTTATGTGATAAGCTTATAATTTAATATGAGACTTGTCTTTAGTAACGCAGTCGTTTGCAATATTTTATGTACTCTTATAGAAATAACTAGTAAAGTGCTTCATATAATAATCGAAGAATAAGTGATATAATAATTGAGACAGAAAACAATACCGTATTCCGAAACTAGAAATTATGATAACACGGGCATTCAGTGCAATAATTGTGGACATTTATCCACTCGTATTTTGCCTTCATTCTAGTAAATCACACATGCAAGCAGCACTAAATTTCTCTTTGTGAATTCGGATGAAAGGAAATAGCCTGCTCTATACACTTCCTTTATTTGGTCCCTAAACCTAGGATACCGGCTTTTGTCAAACGCACAATCCACAGCTTTGTGGCTCTAGAATTTGAAATAAAGACCCTTTGGAGGCAGTTTACCGGATGATAATTCAATTCGGATATCAAAGAAAGTACTTAACAAACTTTCCAATTGAGTTTTATCTAATACTTTCGTAAATCATCAAACTGTCGTCTTCAGGCTCTGAGCGACTTGAACAGTAAGTTGTAGACCCTAAATTAAGATTAATTTAAAGAGTTTCGATCCAGACTTTCGGTGTATACTTTTAGAGTACCTTTCGATAAAAGCAAGGATTTCTATAGGATTCATTGTTCTTTATTTGCTCGTTAAACCCTTTATTCTCAAAAAAGATTTTAGGTATTGAATAGAATAAGAACTAAACCATTATCATTAAGTTAGGGCCAGCTGGTGGAAGATTAAACTGTTTCCATTGCCTGCCAGTTCAAGCGAGAATTTTTGGTAATTAATTGGTCATCCCTTCTTGTTCACCTTAAGTCTGCGAACTCGTCGCCCAGCCTAGGGAACCTGAAACGTCTACAGTTTAAACAATTGTTTATTCACCAAAACCACTAGTTTCAAGCTTAATTTTATCTTGAGAAGGGTTTTGCAAACGGCAAAAGACAAGTAATTAGACGAAGACGCAGAATTTTCCGCTAAATTGGATCGCAAATGAACCTTGGAACAAACTTTGCTTAGGAACCTACATTTTGATGTCGTACTTAATGTTAATGGGAAAAGTATTTCCGATGAAACACCGGAACGTGTTATTTTAAATAACGGCGGACGAAAGTTTCATAAAAGAAAGTATTTACTTAACAAGAATTTAGAGCTCGTTTGCGTTTCCGGCAGTTACGACAACTTCCGGTACTTCCTTATTTGAAAAAGTGGGCATTACAGAAGTTGGCGGAGGGTGGCTTCTTATGATTATTGGGTTTTGCTTGGAAGAAAAATCAAATGTCTTTTTGTTTTGGGGACTTTTAACTTGGTTAGGTGTTAATATTATAATTTAGCGAGCGAGAGTTCAGGATTAGTATACAATACAAACGTACCTACATACAATGTATCCATTGCATGTTATATTACATTATCACAAAAATAAAATACCTACATACGAGTACATAAGCTCTAATCAACTAGAGAGTCAAGTATTCAATGTGTATAAGTATATTTTTGCATCAACAATTATCTTTCAGGTAATACTATTATTTAAATAAAGTATAATAGTATTACTAAATGTTGCTATAAAATATGTCACATACACAGAAAATTTATGTTTATGTTGCTGGAATGTATTGCAAATAGAATGTAAAACAAGCTATGGTGTGTACCATGAAACAAGGAGACAACAGGAAGTGGCACGTGGGCGAATTGAGGCGACTACTAATATGATCAGTATAACATACTCGTACTTAATGTCGGAGCTTGCCAGTCCTTGAGATACGTAAATGTTGTTTTGCGGGTAATATTTTTTTTGTAAAACTTCTTAAACATGCCTAGTTTATTATTCTAACAGACAATCAATAAAAATGCAGGTTTCTTAGTGACAATAATGTACTGATTTCTATTTGTTTATTTGGCTACACCGGTTCCCATACGAATACCACTTCCTGTTTCCTCTTACTTTCATGGTGTGTACTCCATAATAAATATTGTTAAACATTTCGTTACACCTTGAGACAATAATCCTTTTAGATTTACCAAAGTTTTCAGATACCAGAGTACTTTGCAACTTTACTCTAAAAATTTAAAGAATTTCTGGGCACTTCGTTACGGAATCAATTTCAGAAGAAAACTTCACTTTATAACTTGTTCTTACAACCTATTTAAACTTGAGATGACTTCAAGAATTTGAGGTCAACATTTTAGTCACTTATTGGGAATCTCATTATGGTCTAAAAGTTGCACTCTGGTCTGAAGGATGGGTCTGGAAGCACGTTCTTGCAAATTAGTTTTCAGGGTCTTTAGTCCTTACTTATATAGAGTTAATAAAATAGTTTTACAATAATCTCTTGATATTAAGGTACATCACTTATCAAAATTGTTAAGTGAGTTAATTATAATACTGCTTAAGTGTTTTATTATATATGACTGAAGTAGCAAACGAGCATGCAGTCCACCTGATGGTATGTGACCACTGATGTCCATGGACATCTGTAATTAACCCCAGATAAGATCAAGGTCTTACCTGAGTTTAACCACAGATGTTGTTACTCCTGAGGACTAAATTGGAACGCTTCGGATATGTCCCCTTAGACCCTTCAGACCAGAACACAGCAGTGTTCTACATTGCTGTTATAAGACAGAAATACCGTATGTGTAAAGGCGAACGATTTTTATGCTCATTTAAACAATATTTTTAAGTAATAAATCTCAATGTCCAGTACAATTACTTCATAATAAATTGTTCTTTTGTGGATAAACCTCATTGTATTTCTGAATTTATTAATTTCCCATAGCAACATCTTTACAAACATGTGAAAGGCGAGTTCGTTTTATTCCTCAGTTCCTGCAGCTGCCGAGAAAATTGCATCGAATCGTTCCTTTGAGAGATTGTGACGTTCTTTGTGACGAGAGAGGAAAGCAGGACTTATGTTCTGATCGACTTTTATTACGGGTGTTGATGGTTGTGAATAGCAAAGTTTGAATTACTTTGACTTTATGGGCTTGTATTATTCTTACAGCGCTTGTAAATATTTCCATGCTATGCCATTTGTAGTAAGAATTGCTTTATATTTAAGTAAAAGTACTAACTTACCTGACCTCATGTATTCACTGCCACCCATATGCATTCATAACCTACATATCGTAGGTTTTAGGAAACTTAGAAAGTCATCACAGATGCTTTTCTATTCTTAAGAAATATGTTAGAATATCGTATATGACAAAGACAGATTTATAATTCGGGTATGTTCTGGATAGTGCTACTTTCGATTTTCTCTTTAAGTTTTTGGCATACGATTTCATTTAAACCCTAAAATTTTATGCACATTTTGTATTTCCTTCATTACATATTATATAAGAAACTTTTCATTTAACTTTCACTCAAAACATAAAATAAAAATCAAAACGTCAATAAAGTTTCGTTTCGTGAACCCTGCGGGCCGAGGCGACCGCCGCTGGAACAAAGTACCACTCACGAGGATATTATCCGAAGTAAGGGGAAGGTTCCGCACTCGCTTTGACTGCGTTCGATTTGAGTGTACACTCGGCCTTTTCACTTCAGGTTTTCTTTGATGTATGCTAGATAGGAGTATGAAGAAAAAAACTACGAATTACGAACAGGCTTGCCTTACATACATATTGCTTCTTTTTAAGACTGTCGAACAGAGAACGTTTTGAAAATTTTGAATCGTCTTAAAATTATTCGCTTGTAAAATAAAAATAATCAATAATATGTACGAAATCAATGTAAATCATATGTAGGTACCTATTTTATAGGTCCAGCTCCAGCTATAAGCAAAAGAGATAAATGCGTTCTTAATTTAATTAGGAAAAAATATTAAACCGCAATCGTAAAACATTTCATATTTATTTTGTAAAAATAAAATTACTAGCAATCTTTTAGTTAGATTAGTCGCATAAAAAGTGCAGCAAAATAACATTGAGAGTCGATACGAAGAGATTTCAGATAAAACTTGTACTGACCGAAGCGCGGGCCCGATCGAAGCGTCTCGAAGCAGTTTAACTTTAATATAACTTGCAGCCAACTTTACTGGCTGTAAACTGCTTTGGCTAAAATACGGTCCTTAGAAAATGAACTCGTAAAAAGCTTGCAGAAAGAAATTGCAGATATTTCACTGAAATGAATTTGAATTTAGTTTGTACATTCCAGATTGGAATGCTGATCGTTACAAAGGAGCTATGTTGGCATGGATAATATTGTAAGTAAACTCCTTATTTGCTTTTCTTAATAAGTTTTTAAAGGTGCGATTTTACATACATACCATAATCTTATGTATGTTATATATTATTGTAAAATCATTTAACTTTCTGGAAATTAGTTAGTAAAAAAAGAGACATTCATTTTATTATAACTTACCTCGACATTCTAAGGCATTATAAATTATAAAATAATTCAAAGTATGCATCTTTGCGACTTATGACAATTGCGACTAGGTATGTTATCCTTGACTATGTTCCAAAAACTGTTCTGTAAGTCATTGGCACTGATTAGTGCCAATGACTCTTTTAATAATTCTAAAAAGTTCCAGGTGAACCACATTTCACATTAAATATATAAAGGTGGACCAATCTATTCAATTAGAAGCAGCTATTTCCATCCATCCAAAACTAATCTGGTCCCAAGACAGTTCTCGAACTATATTACTTAGCCTTCGCTCCCTCATAGGGGCCTTCATTCGATTTGTTGATAAATAGTTAATTACTCAGTGAGTTTATGAACTTTGATAGTGGGCGTTACTGGAATAACGCTATGTGTTATGTGAGCGAACGCGATGCGGCGCGGCGCGGCGCGGAATCGACAAAAGGTCAATATCTTTAGGAGTGTCACACGTGGCCAACATCAAATGCGCGGCAATGCGGAGTGAAACGAAGTGAAAATCAAGAGTTAATTTGATATTTTTTGGCGATTTTATAATATGGCAATTTCATATAGTGTACTCCTACGTACATTGGCAATAAATGATACCAGCAGCGGCAAGGAACGATTCGCGTTCATGTTTCACAGAGCCGCCGCATCGCACCGCATCGCATTCGCTTTAAATCGCCCACATAATACGTAGCTTTAGCATGAGTCCCCACATGTATAACTACTAGTTAAACTACAAAGTGCCTAAAATTTGTCCACTTTGCGTTAAGCTATATTTCGTGCTTATTTTTACAATTTGAATACAAAGCTATATTTAAGCAACAATGTATTAAAAGTGGTACTCGTTATACCAGGGTTTATCGCTTGACTACGATTAACACTAATTGAGTACCGAATAAAAAAAAGGATTCGTACTCGAGCGCGAAAATTTCATCCTCATTACCTCCGTTTACTTTTATCAACCAAAATTCAGTGATTTTATGGCACTTTGTGGCACTGCGAAGCGTTCGATGCGCTCATTGTATTGCAATTTCCTGAAATATAAATTCCGTTTGAATAAACCGAAAGTGGCAATAAAGCGTTAATTAAGATATGCCGATTTTCTATCTGTATTTCTGTTAAGGTTTCCTTAACAACTAATTTGTTGTAATGATGACCCTTGACCGTGTGTCGCGTTGATAAATATTTATGATAGTATTTGAGCTGACAATATTCAAAATTAGAATAGTTGTAATTGTAGTTTAAATATAAAGTCGAAAATAAAATTTTATTATTTAAGTATTTTTTAATGTTTTACAGTAATAATAAAGACGTTGTTATTATGAGTTAAACGTTAATTTAAAATATAAAAAATCTAGTTATAAAGACGCTTTTTGATTTCGAGCAGAAATTGTAAACTGTAGCGAAAAATTAATAAGTTGCCACCGTCAGCGCGGCGGGTGAAGCCGACTGACGGCCCTTTGGAAACTTCCACTGCTTAATTTTCACTTCGGGGAAACTTCACATAATTTCCACTCGGATGAAATTTCATATAATTGGTGTAAAGTTTTCAATTGGGGGATCTTCAGCGGTGACGTTTGATAAATGCGATATAAATTAATTTAGTTCGAGACAGAGTTTTTGATATTCCCACGCTGTTGAGGTCTGATGGGTCTGAGGTCTGCATATAGATGAGTGTATTACGAGTGTATTTCAATGAGAATAATATGTTAAAGAGAACGTATTATATAAATTTAATGATGTGTGATGGCTTGACGTTTATAATAAGCTCTGTTTGTTCGGGATAATTAATTTTGGGATATGAGTTAACACGCTATTTTGATTCATGTTATTGTCTGACTAATATAAAATGACGTCATCAATTGTCACAAAATATCTATTCCTCATTATTAGCTCGTTAGACATCTCATGTATGTACTTAATATTTAATACCTAATATGTATTCAATGTCTGCTGATAGCAAAGCGAGCATAGCTGACATACTAACATAGTAACATCGAACATAGACAAGTAACGTGAGG
Organism: Urbanus proteus proteus; assembly: GCA_018251915.1. Taxonomy (NCBI): domain Eukaryota; kingdom Metazoa; phylum Arthropoda; class Insecta; order Lepidoptera; family Hesperiidae; genus Urbanus; species Urbanus proteus. The sequence continues at coordinate 9,091 of DWPV01004605.1, forward strand.
TACGGTTAAAAAAAGCAAGCAATTTTTAACTTGCCTTCTAAATCTTACCTTCCTACGCCATTCACGTTAAAAAAGCTCGTTGGGATTATGTCTGATGCATTTTTCTGTTCTAAAAGACCCGTATCTATAGTTTAGAAGTCGAATATGTTATATAACGTCCTAAAAATAACGAACCAAATTTTCGAATTCGCAATACAGTCAAAAATATATATAAAAGTAGAGGTGTAAGCCGCCCCAGCGTCCGGCGGCCGGCGTCGGAACCGGCGCACCTGCCGCTAAGCCGATTACGACTGCTTAGAGCTATGCGTACTGTCCGTCGCTTTGTTGGACTGTTACGTCACGCTAGATTTACGAATGAATTAGATTTGGTACGAGAAACCACGACAAACTCTCAGATTATTCCAACTCATTCCATCGTCTAAATAGCCAATATATCGGCAATGGTAAACCTAATTGCTGTAATAAAAAAAATATGCAACTCTACCCAAGAAAACAACTTTTTATATCTTAAAATCTAAACCATAACTTTATATTTTTCGACCTTAAAACATAAGAAATACTAAACTATACGTTTTTGGTTATTTCCAATGGATAACAATCGTTAAATCTTATTGCAAAACATTTAAAAACATCGAAAACCATTTTGGAAACACCCGACAAAAATGTGGCTACTCAATCTTACCTTCCTACTCGCGTTAAAAAAGCGTGTTGGAAGATACCGGACGCATACCTCTGTTTTACCAGACCTGTATCTATAGACTAGTCAGAAAACTCCGTGGCAATTTTTCTTTTTCGCAATACAGTCAAAAGCGGTGTATACAAAGTAGAGTGCTAAGCCGCTCCAGCGGCCGGCGCACCTTCCGCTAAGTCGATTACGCCTGCTTAGAGCAATGCTTGCTATCTCCGCCTTGTTGGACTATTACGTCACGCCCGATTTACGATTAAATTAGACTTAGTATGAGAGACCACTGAGAACATCTGAGATTATAGCACGTCATTCCATTTTCGCAAACAGAAATAGTATCTAATGAAACAGGTACACTAAACTTTACTAAGAATCTGGTAGAACTTTTGGTAACATAATTCCGTTTTTTTTATATGATGGAAGTAGCAAACGAGTGTGCAGTCCACCTGATGGTAAGTGGCCGCTGCTGCCCATGGACATCTGCAATCAACCTTAGATAAGATCACAGTCCTACCTGAGGTCAACCACAGATGCGTTACTACTCCTAAGGACTGAGTTGGAACCACACCGTTGTCTCAAAACTTCAACGCAAAAATACTTCAGTCGTCAGTGTGTAGGAAATAATCTATAGTCAACTTTACATAGTTTATATAACTATTGATTTTATACTCCTAATGTTGATTACAATTATATGTTTGTCTACACCACATTCCATCAGGCGATTACATGCTCTTTTGCTGTCGTTAATTACCTTAAAACATAAAGCATTGTTACCATTAACCTTAACATGAAAATCAATGGCTGTGTCACGATAGAGTAGCACCGTGATCAATATATTTGTACCGTCGATTACTGACTGCGTAATTAGCAGGCAATTGCGAGAATTAATTGATTTCATCATGGCGGATGACAAATGGGTTTCGTTTCAAAGGCCCTCGTCGTGCTAATGAGAGCGAAAGAAATTAGCGATGAAATAAGAGAATTTAAGAACCTTCCACGTTGTATTAATTTGTTTCGCTTCCTGCTTTTGAGTGCCGATGATTAATCAAATTGAATTTATTTTCTTTTAATCAAGTGTTATTGAAAATGTTTGAATATAAAAATTGTAAGTCATAAATCTGTACCCGTACATTTTGGTTGCATAAACGTGTTTGTCTACGTACTATACGATAGATACAACACAGCTATATCCAATATCCTTTGAGCGTAGAAATAAAGGATTTCAGTTTCTATGATTGATACTGGAGACTTTAAATGTCCACTGTTGTTGAAATTTTTCATTTATTAATAAAATTGAATAAGCGAATGATTATGGTTCGTGCTCATTCTCTGCTTCAACTGTTTCACGTCTTGATGGTTTGTGACCGAATGGAAATGGAGTCCAGACTTAGGTCGAGTCAGTTGAAGACTACGTTGTAAGCTACAACTAGAAAATAGAAACGCCAAATATAGCTAATAAAAGAAAAAAATATAAAGATGTTACTGTTACAGATAAATCACGTAGATCCTTCAAATTCAAATGCATAAACCTGAAAAATGAAGCCGTGAGCTTCGCAAGCTTCGCCTACGTCATAGCCGTGACGCACTGACCCAGAACAGCCGCGAGCGAAACCAATTTGTATGCTAATCAAACGTCCCGCTGCCTCGCCGATCGTATTAATATCCACGTATAGTGCCAGAAAAATGAGAGACGCCTTTATTAGTGGCTCTACCATATTATTTATGAAATAACTATGCTACAAGTCTTTTTTGACAAGGATACCTTCACAAAGTACCCGACGCCTTGGGAGCAACGCCGGGTTATGTGGGATTTTTACCACTCTAAAATCCCCCCCGGATGCCGTCCTCAGCGCTATGTGGAGAACTTCGGGAACTTTAGTACAATTACTGAAGTCCTCCAAGCGCGATGCCCTTTCAGGCTCTGCCCCCGTGAAGTTTGCTCAACCAACACTTGCGGGTTTTTACGACAGAATGCTACCACACATACCGCCGTCCTTCCTTGGGTCGCTAGACGGACGGTTCGAGCTCCCACCCTAGCCGTCCGCACATTCGGAAACCCACTTTTAGTCGCTTCTTAAGACATGCCGGGGACATCGTAGCCCTATTCTGGGCTCGCTACTACAGGGACAACTATACTACAAGCCTTAAGCATTAAGATTTGACATGCTTGTAATGGAAATTAGGGAATTGAATCCGAAAAAGTTGGGTTCTAGTGTTTTCACATCAAAATAACGTTGTTTACGAAAAAACGAATAACGATCAATGAAGCTTATTGAAATTGTCCTTGTTATGTCTTTAGCAAAACTATTTGATTTAAGCTCTAATGAAGCCTAGAATTAGTTCCTGGAGTTGCGAAACCGAGCGAAAGCGACAATATTATGTTTGATATACTCCTAATATGTCACTGATTGTACTAGTATATATTATACCATCTTGATTAATAACATGCGCTCATGTGTGGTAATGCGTTCGAAGAGGTTTCCAGTCAGAGCAGGATTCACACACCGTTTGCGACGTTTGACTCACAATACCCTGTGTGATTGTCACTTCAGGATTACTACTCTGTATTACGTATATTATTAGGTATACCACGAATACGAATACCTCATTAAAATACTTATTTTTATAGCCTTCTCCTTATGCCATCCATTTTTTTATAGTTCTACGTATGGCTGCTAAATTGATTAATGCGACCATATTTCCTGTCCATTGTGTTTCAATAAATAAATGTAAGAATCCTGGAACTAAAATATCATGATTATTGGGATATTAAATAAATCAATAAAACGATTAATAAATATTAATCTTGTAATGTGGTGACGTAAATAAATGATTGCATACGAGTATTGGAGCGAGATTTTAATCCCTATTATAAAATGTAAATGAGATATGTCTGTATATTAAGTAGAGTATTTTTGTACTGTAGTAGTAATTCGATATTTTTTATAACAATGAAGCGAGCATGCAGTCATACTCATGGTAAGTGGTCACTGCTGCAAAACGTTACTGATCAACCCTATGTACGTCACAATCACAACCCCAGATCGGCGACAAAGTTGCTGTTATTTGTAAGAACTACATTAGAACGCTTTCTAAATCAGTAGATATGTATAATCTCAGATGTAAATTTATTAACATAATATACCATTTACATGATTAAAACAAAATCAAATCTAGAAATCACATAATATGACCTATTTACGCATAAATAATGATTGTGTAAATGGGAACGCAACTACAAAGGGATCTAAAATTAATACGTGATATTGTTAATGGCGGCCATTACTTCGCCTAGAAGTATAGAACATGTTGGCACTAGCCTCATACCTCGTAATTATATTTAGACTACCTTTTATACCCACGTCTATGGCTTCTCGTGGTATTGATTGATACTTATAATTAATTAATTATTTTCCAATTGAATGAAATCCAATTGATTGAAGAAAATGTATCCATCATTTCGTTCGTCATTGTAAGATTTTGCGCACTATGAAGAGAAGAGTTATCTACGTGATGAATAGCATTAATTAAATACTTGTTAACTTAAAATTTAATTCGTAAAAATATTTTACAAAATAAGTAACTTCTTACGTGTGTAAATAACTCAACGCAGGCTTCCAAAAATATACAATACCTCAATGTAC
>DWPV01004606.1:0-13418 GCA_018251915.1 Urbanus proteus proteus
CAGAGACCTCAGGTAGGACACTAATCTCATTTGGGTTCTGAGCAGATGCTCACGGGCGGTACTGACCACTTACCATCAAGTAGACAGCAGGTTCGTTTGCTACTTCTTTATAAAACAAAATTAAGGAAGACTAAAATAACATTTTAAATCCCTAAATTATTCGCGCGCATAAATTGCCGCAAGTTACAAATAGCTGATAATATACGTATTTTAATTAAGTCTGTTGTAATTATTTACATTTCACGTACAAGATGGTAACTCGGTTAACTTCGCAAAACGATGCTATATTTCAGTATATTCTACAATCTGGTCTCACGGCGTTAATGGGAACTATTTTACGTAAGCCATGCTATTTATAACCATAATAAATAGAATTCTGGCTTAGGAACTAATTTTATACAAAATCTTTATGGTAGTTTCTATAAAAACGTGATGTTTTAACTTGTGAATGTTGTATGTTTATATGTTTAGTAAAACTATTAGCTACTTCAAAACACCTTGAATAGTTTAATATAGTTCCCATTCAGAAAATCGACTTGTTATTATTATAAATTGTGTACCTACGTAAGAAAAATGATCTTATTGATAAATCTAATCTAATCCATTGGTCACAAACGTTTTTGGTTGCGAAACCCTTTTGGAAAGCGAAATTTTTGACGGAGCCCCAAAATAAACAAAAATGTTTCGTGAATTCTGTTTATAATGGGTAACCATGTTATAATTTAAGTGTATGCTATAATAAAAGAAAAATAATCTAATGAGAGTATTCTCGTGGAGCCCCAGGGCAACGCGGAGCTCACTTTGAGAATGGCTGATCTAGTCTAAGTGTATTTTTGCTAGTCATATTTAGCAGGAGTGATACTTTCCTTTTTAGGCTCATATTCAACTGAAATATTTACTTGTTTTACTTTCTTACAATTGGAAATATAAAGTGCTTCTTTCTATTACTTACAATGAAGGCAAGCATTGCAATATCATAAAGATAACATTACAGTGACATTGCTAGTAATCGCTACACCTATTTCTGACAATTTTGTGTTTTTGTTTGGAGAATACATTAGGCACTTGAATAATATGCGGTATGCTTGATATAATCCTATGGGTTAAGAAAAAATACAAACATTAAAAACTAAAATTTATTTATTAAGTATAAAAAATATTTTTACAGTTTTTATATAATAATAATTACAATTATGGCATCACAGTTCGAAATAATTTACAAGTTTTAATTCAATTTCTCATTTTCAATTTAATTTTTATGTACATATTTATAAGTAAAATTTATTTTACATCTAATATTTACAATTCTTGAATACCTTAAAATCAACTGTCATATAGACTTTTTGTAAAAGCCTCTTCTTTGCAAAATAATCTTTATTACAGCGATATAGAAATATTAGCACCAGTTTATTATTTTACAATATAACACCTGCATACGTCACATTATAATATTTTACTTAACAAGTACCTTAAAAAATAATACTCTCCGATGAACATCGAATTAGTTTTTCAATGTTGGTAGTTCTTGAAAATAGATTGCGCGTACTTCCCGAAGTACTGCACCGGGGGGAAGGTTGGTAACGCTACATTACGTTTGTAGCCTTGGGACTCATTGTTCTGGGGGAACTGGGATTGAAGGAATACTGGTCCTGGTCGAAGGTATGATATCTGGTTCCCTTGCTTAGCTTGTTGGTTGAGCTGCTGTTGTGAATACTGCAGTTGTTGACTCTGTTGTTGTCTTGCTTGTTGATGAAACTGTGGCTGTTGGATTTGCTGTTGAAATTGAGGCAGCAGATGGTACTGTTGTAGTTGCTGCGACTGGATCTGTGGCTGTTGGAAATGGGATTGTTGGAACTGGGGTTGAAACTGGTATTGTTGTGGCTGTGGTTGGAACTGTAGCTGTTGCTGCTGGTATTGTAGTTGCTGTTGTTGGATTTGAGGTTGCTGTTGGATCTGGTATTGAGGTTGTTGCTGTAGTTGCTGGAGTTGTTGTTGTTGGTATGGTATTTGAGCTGATTGCGGCTGGTACTGGATTTGCAGTGGCTGTGGTTGTGGCGAGGGTTGCACCTGCGAGAACTTCGCAAAGCTGACAGCGCCTTGTGTTTGGGCGATGTTCTGAAAATGGTAATGGGTTTATTACTTGCAGTTTGAAGTTTAAATTATAATCAGTTGTGATGATCACGTGCAGTTAACTATTACAAGTTTACAGAATAATTATAACAGTAAGTCGTGAGAAAATATTGACATTAGAGATTTTTCGAAGAAATGAAAGATTCGAAGTCCATAATCCACATTTTTGATGTAGTCTAGCAGTTCAACCCTATTATTTCTATTCTTATCTTTTTCTGTTTTATTGGGGCAAAATAATAAATATTGGTTGTAGTCAATGCATTACTACTATTTAAGTAAGAGTGAGTGTATTTAATATGTTCACATGGGACAATACGAAATAATGCGAATAAAAAGTAGAGGATATTGAAACAGTGTATTGACAACAATGTATTAAAAATGTAAGTATTAAAAGCATTTCATCATGGGAATATTCTCACGATATTGAGAACATGTAACCGTCGGTTAGATCCAAAAAACGACATTGGCGACAGTTTTTAGGCAAAAAATGTCATTGAATCAATGTTCACTGGTATAATAGTAAACGTTGAATATAAGTTTGTTTATAAGTCTATTTAAATGTGTTCTATAGTTATTTCTATAGATAAGTTATAGGAGAAACATAAGATAAGCATAAAATATATTTCGTATATATTTTATGAAATATATTTCATATACATTTTACGAAGAGCATAAAATATATATAAAATATATTTTATGCTCTTCGTAAGACAATCATATAAGAAATTACACGCAACGGAAATTTCAAAATAATTACAATGTATGTGTAATGTGTAAATATGTATTATTATCCTCAATGGTTTCAGAATAAATACTGATGATCACATTTCTTTCCACGATACGAATGTTTATTTAGTGATTGGGTTTATTAAAAAAAGACAGGTTAATTAAAAAATAAAGAGATTCGAATGAAAATTCAATAAGTGTAACGGTTTATCCGCTGACAAGGATGTGTCTGCTATGTAACTAAATGCCAAAGGAATAATAGATTTGTGTTTGCTATTAAACTATTTTATTTATGGGTCAAACTTACCTTTTGTGCCTGCTTATCCTCTATTTTTACTGCTGATTGGGACTTCAGCTCCCTCTGTGCTGGTTGAGCGGTTGCTTGAGGCTCCTGTGCATATTCCACTCTAGTCTGAACTGGCTGGGCGGTTTGGACCGGTTGTGGGATTTGGACCGGCTGGGGGACTTGGATCGGCTGGGGGATTTGGACTTGTTGGGGGATTTGGACCGGACCTTGGTACAGTGGTTGGCCAGGGAACACTCGCAGGTGGAACTGGTTGAGTGGCGCTTCTTGGTACTGCGGGAAGTATGGCGCTGGTGCGAGTGACTGCGGGTACGCCAAGGGTTCTTGGAGGAGCACTTGTTGGAAGTTCTTCCTCGGGAGTGGCTTCTGGGCGTACTGCAGACCGTTCGGCGAGGGTTGCAGCGAGACGCTGAGCTCGGCGTACGCGAGGTTGGACGGCACTGGAGCCGACACCTCGTACGATGCTGGTGCCAACTGTGAATTTGATGTTGGTACGTTAAATATTTAATAGTTTGATAATTGTAAATGATGTTTAAGTTTATTTTGCTAATCGTGATTTTTACCACAGGTTGTATTTTAATTGATTTTATTGATTTATTTATTTTATTTAATAGGTTTTTCATTAATAATATATAACGCTCAGCGTAAACTGATGGTTTATCATCATGATTTTTTGCACAATAATTCAGATAAACACTAAATACACATACATATGGGTTTAATAAATTCATCTACCAATGCAATGAAATTGAGCTATATTGATATATTTATTTAAAAACTTAAATACACTTTAGTGACTTTAATTTAAAATTTTACTTATTCAAATCTCTTAGGTTTCTAGCAATGGTAAAAATAAACAGCTATAAACATTATAGCAAAAATTCGACTTTAACGAGTGTAAAATCTAAAATAACTTATACTCACTCTGGGCTGATAAGCGGAGACAGGAGCATACAAGTTATTTGCGATGGCTGACTGGTAAGTGGGACCCTGGCCGGTCAGGAAGTCCGACACCTTCGATACGAAGGGCACCGGGGTGGAAAACGTTTGCTGTAACAAAGAAATTATTACGTAAATGAAACAACCTGAATAATAATAATATATTATCAGTGCGTGAAGGAGAGCTATTCTTTAAACATTTTTTGTATCTAGGTATAATTATGTATGAGTAATTTTAGGAGAAAGACATCGGTCATTCATGTCAAACTCTTACGAAGTTACGTGGTAAATAGTGCCCTGTGACAGACGGATATACGGACAGACGGACCGACAGCAGAGGCTTAGTAATAGGATTCCGTTTCTACCGTTTGGGTATGGAACCCTAAATAATACGCAAAATAACATATTTCGTCAATACTTTTTAAAAGCTGTTTGTTTTATTATTACCTACTGTAATCTGCTTGCCGACAGGTCAGATTTAGTGCCTTTTATATTCAGAATATTTTGATTACGCATTTTAACCTTAACGAATTCGTTGTCAAAACCTGTTTAGAGAAATTCTAATTGTAATTTTAATGAATGGTCCTTAATAACATTCCAGCCCAAGCCATTCCAAAGACGTCCCATGTGCGTGGGACGTAAAGGGTGGTTATAAAGTTATAAGGGTTGGGGCCACCCCGTGCTGCTGAAGATAAGGCGATTAGTGTCATAATATCACGCAGATGACACTCACGGTATATGATGTAACTAATTTAAATAGCACAGGTTGCCGTTAAATTTAATCACGATTTTAGTGCTTACTTAATTTTACTGTTTAATATTTTATCCTCTTTAAACCACCTAATTTCGTTATGTAAATAAACACATAGGGGATTTATTCTTAATTTAAATAAATCCGTGCGTTAATTTAAGTTAATCCATAAGCATTCGTTATTTTTTTTATTATAGAGACGTTCCAGTTTGGTACATAAAAAATGAAATAAAACAAATTTATTTTAGTGAGGATTCAACACTGTCAGTTATACACACGAGTAGTTTTAACGTACCGTCTACATGAGTAGGAAGTAGTAACTCTTAGAACTTAGTCTTGAGATAACAGTACGTATGTGGCCAACTTCAGGCTCCAACCAGAACTCCAGTGATAATTAGGCTTGATTACCTAACTCTATAGAGACTGTTCTTGTAAAGAGAAAGGCACTCTCGTATTCCATAATTACATTAATAGCCTTAAAAGTCCATATCTTATAAATTATGTGTTCATTTCCTTATCTGACAAAAAGATTCAAATAAATTGGGTAAAAGTTATCTTGTAACGTCATACATTAGGCAGTAAATATGTTGCTGGGACATTAATATTCCCGCGCCGCGCGGCCTCTGTATCGGCCGGGAATTTTATTCTCCAGCGGGAAATCTTTGCACACGTAGCTTTCCCTCGTGAAGGCCTATTTATAGTATTTTTAGCATTACTGTTTTTTTAATTCATTTATTGATTTTTTTAATTAATAATTTTTCACGTATTATTTTTTTTTTGCTCTCTGTAGGAGTGGAGAGTTCGATAGGATTAAAGCGTCTAAGCACCACGGTTTGATGCGGTCACAAAAACTCAAATGTTACGATATCAATTTATATCTGTCGCCGACATTGACTTAATATCTATTACATACTAATTAATGGTGATTATAAAATTCCATAAACGATAATAGTTGCTTACTTATTATCATTAAGTCGGCACGTTTGTATTCACTTCAATTTCTTTCAAAGCTTTAAAACCCCGTGATTTATGTTAATTTCCTTATCTGACAAAAATATTCAAATAAATTGGGTTACGAGTTATCTGGTAACATCATACATTAGGCAGTAAATATGTTACTCCGGAATTAATATTCCCTTTAGACTCTGTACGGACCGGGAGTTTTATTCTCCAGCGGGAAATCTTTGTACTCGTAGCCTTGCCTTGTGGGGCGTATGTCGTGGGATTTTGTGTTATAGTATTTTTCTATATTTTTATTCAAATTGAGTTTATTAATACATTTTTTATGTAATATTTTTATTCGATTGTGTTGTGGATATGTTGATTTCACTATGGTTAATTTAAGTTTTAGGCGACTTATTATGTTTACAGCGACTCAAATCTTGCCGACGAATCTATGTTACCGCCGGCATATGGATGCCGCCGGCATCAGGATATAGATCCTTCTAATGAAACGCAGAAGGAAGCGCGCATAGCCCTGCGGATTGCGTAGATCTGAACCGATCTACAAAGTTAAGCAACGATGGATGGGTGACCGCTAGTGGCAAACATTTCATGCGCGGTTCCTTGGATAGCAGTCGTTAAACCTTGTCGGAGGCCTTATGGGCGGTTTGAAAACATTCGACACGGGTTGGCCACTAACCCGTATCCCCTCCACCAACACGCATTGGAGCAGCGTGGTGGAGTACGCTCCAAGCCTCTCTCAGTTATGGGAGAAGACCCGTGCCCAGCAGTGGGACATAAAAAAAGGGTTGCGGCGAACGAAACGCAGAAGTTCTTCTTGGCAGTAGTATAACAGCGGAATGTGTCCTACCGAACCTGTTTTATCACGTTTCGTAATTTCTATTTTCATGTTGTATGTTCATATCATTATACGTTACACATCAAATTTAAATTTAATTTAATATTAATTTATACCCATAATTTTCCCGTGTATCCTATGAATACGGCGCCGTGACACGGCCGCGACATAGTGATTTGTGTGGCAATTGCGTACAAGTGAGTTTCCACTTAACAAGCGTTAACGTACAAAAAATGTCCCGCTAAAACGAGTGCAGTGCTTATGAAAAAAGTTACATAATACTTTTTACTTTTGATAATGCACTGTTGTATATATTTTCGAATACAAACCATACATTTTTCGCTAATTATCTTTTGAATAAACAAATAGATCCATAGTTTTTAAAGTTACTACTTAATTTAAAAAATATATAATGGTTCACGTCTATTTACAATTACGTATCTGTTGTATTTTATAACCAAAAGATATTAGTATAAAAGTAGTGATATTATCTTAAAAAACGAAAACTCCGACCGCTTAACTTCTTTTATTTCAGTTTTCAGGCACCATATTTAAAAATTGTAGTCTATATCACTATGTCAATTGAGACGAATCCAACGACACTTCATACGTTAAAATCCATCAAGCCGTTTGGGCTGTAGGGCGTGCCAAAGAAACGGACATACATACATACATATTTACATACATACGTTCGAAAAACACTACCCTCCTTCTGACGCAGTCAGGTAAAAAGGATTGATTACATTGTTTGTTACATGAAGATCTAATAAACCGTTTAACAGCAGCTTAAATCCACAAATTTAATTGGGCGTTCATTCATTACGCCACTGAGCTTTACATAAAGCAGATAAAGCGATTGATGGAATAAGCAGCGTTTAGCTTATTCCGCTGGATTTGTGAAATGCAACAGTTAATGAGACTCGCTATTGATTTGCAGCTATTTGTAGCTGTTGTGGCATAGATTAATGAACCTACAGAGCTGTTGACTTTTATCTCAATTCATTTGCTTGGAGCTTACTATGTCAGTGTAGTCCGTTATTAAATTAATTACGAAATGTTATATCTGTCATAAATTTATTGGTTTTATTTTATTTTTCGCTGTATTGTTTTCATCTCAGAATTGGTAGTCTGATACAGTCGTTCTTTCATTATGATAGAGCAGGGTTCGAATCCCAGACAAGCAACTCTGATTTATCTTAGTTCAGTGCGTTTTAGTAATACATTGTAACTTAGTGTAGGTTTACGATGTAAAAAATATGACATAGAGACTTAAATACCTAAGAATTTTCAAATGTATTTTCAAAGGTGTCTAAAGTTTAGAATGGCCTACATCTATCCATTTTGAGAGATAAATTAACAGTTAGATTATAATTAATTTATACATACTCAACAGAATAACATAATATTAAATAATAAATTAATCAATTATTAGTATGAAGTCCGGTTTTGGTCTGTGTATAAGTGCACTGTATCTAATATTAATGGCGGACAAATCGCTTCCATGCGGTTGTTGGGCATTAAACTTACAATGAATAATCAACCGATGTACCGCACGCCGCAAATTACACGTGCGATAATCTACTACTATAAACTGAAACACGGCGCCGGATTGTTTATAAATACTTATAGAATACTAGCTGATTTTCGCGGTTTCACTACCGTTAAAAAAGTAAAAAGGCAAACAGTTGTTAACGTAAGTGATACCCGGCTCTCCTGCGACGGTGGGAGCGGCTACTGGATTTTTTTCAACATTAAAGTAGCTTGAGTTACAGCTTAAACTTTCTGGTATGTTATAGTGAAAGTCCCGTCAAAATCGGTCCAGCCGTTTAGAAGATTACCTCAGCCAAACAGACAGACAAAAAAAAATAGCATTTTTGTTATAGGTTTCGTGTATACGTTCATATGTATTGAGTAAAAATTTGTTATTTTGAAATCACAAACAGACTTCAATTTCATTTATTTGTATAGACTAGCTAATAAGTACTACTAGACTAATACTACTAGTAGACCTGGCAATCTATCGCTAGTCAAGTAGGAAATATCAGTGAAATAAATAAAAGTATTACGTGATAACTTAGTATTGATTATGTCATTTATGTAAGTTCACTAGTCTATGTCGAATTTCAACCATCTTATTATCAGAAATAACATACTAGAACAGTTGTAACTGTATATAATATCCTAATTCTATCATTTTATACGTTGCCATCCCCGAGGATTGAGTTAGAATTCCGGGAATAAGTACTTATGTACTTATGTATAAGCATGTCCCTTCCATCCAGAACACAGTAGCATTTAACACTATTATTTAGATGCTCGCGATATTTTATAACCGCAATATAGAACATACGAGTATTTAAATACAGTCCATTCCTTATTTTAAAGTCCTAGACATATTAGAAACCCTAAACAATAAGACAAAAAAATCTGTGGTGGTGATGCCTCTGAAATCTAACTACAAAGAGTTCTACAATCTTATTAACCTTACTTTACTGACTTCTAAAAAAGTGGAGGCATTCAATTCGTCGTAGTATTTTTTAAAGAACTGTAATGCAACTGCTATCAGGGGCGCTGAGATAAAAGCAATGTGTGCAAATCCGAAGCGAAGAGGGAATATCTGGGGAGAGCCGTAAGCGTTGCAATAATGGCCCAATTGTCCCTCCCGACTGTAAAGTTGTCGGCGTTTAGACGCGCCCCAAAATAATGGGGATTTCCTTCCAGGGACCCACAGAGGACATTCAGCGTAGAGAGAATTGAATTTCATCTGTAATATGGGTTAATTTAATTTTGGTAATTGAATCTGTACAAATAAAATTGAAGTGTCTGTTTGTGATTTCAAAATATCATTTTTTACTCAATGTATATGATAGTATACACGATACCTATAACGAAAATGCAATTTTTTTTTTTTGTTAACTTAAAACTGTTTGGCTGAGCTGATCTAAACGGCTAGACCGATTATGACGTGACTTTCACTGGCAGATAGCTGAAGGTCTGACATAGGCTACTTTAATTTTCGAAAAAAGCATTAGCGCGCGCGCCACGCGCATGCGGGCCCTATCGCGGGAGCGCGGGATGTTACCTATGCTTACATAAGTATTCCTATTTACTTTTTTAACGCGGGTGAAACCGAGAGGATTAGCTAGTTCATTTATAAAATCGTTGTGATTTTTTTCTTGCGGTTTACAGTCGTAATTGTCTTTAATTTTTATATTTTATGATTAAACTCATTTGTAAAGAAACATAAGTTACAGTTTCCCGTAGGCACGTTTAAATAAAAAAAAAAACAAACACTTTCTATACTCACAGCCCCACACTATTATTTGGAGAATAAAATATTTTTGATGTCTTAAGAAAATAATTATTGATGTCATTAAATCGTGTGATAAAATAGTCTGTTAGTATTTAGTTTCCGTTTCTGATAGCCAAACATTCAATTAGTGGGTTACACCACATACCATTAATGTTTCTGTGTCATTAAGCAAATACATCTACGTAATTAACATCTAACACGCTAACTGACAACCCACTCAAAGCCTAAACCAGATCTAGCTAAAACAGAAGACGCTTTCTACACTCATAGCCCCAGAGTAGGATTTTCTCCTATGTCGTAGTTGCAATGAATACACAAAGACGAATTCACAAACACCCAGACCTAGAATAGAAATCTAAATTTATCATTCAGATATCTGTCTGGTCGGAAACGAACCCAAGACCTATTGCGTGTCAGAGCGGTTTCTCCTCCACGCGGATTGCCGAAACAGAAGAAGAGATAAGAGATAAATATTTTTCTATAATTTTCTCCCCACGTAAGTAAATTTGTAAAATTTTGTAAAAAAGAATAATGCTCCACACTACAGACGTCACTATAATTATTATTTCAGGACACTTGTTACATGATAATGAGATGACCTCTGCTACTTAGCTGCTCTATGAACAATAATCGCGGAGTTTTTATTTCAAAAGGCCGGACCGCAACGATGGCTAATACCGTAAAGTGTTGAGTCCCAGCTTTTAGCCACTGATTTTCGGTTTCCGGAGATTTGGGAACTCACCCTCTTTAGGAACAGTTATAAAGGTAACATTTGTAGATTGCTTGTCGTTCTTTGTGGACGGATGCAGCGAGTAAACTGGATTGATAAAGCAGTTTTCGTGTTTCAGGCTATTTGTGTTGACTGATTTAGGAAGCGAACATCTTAGTGTTCACATAAAAGTAGATAAAAAGATACCTAAAGATACTAGATCTGCGGAGAGTGGCTGTCACTATGCTGGTTTGCGTTATGTCAGAGATCCCGGATTTGTAGCCGGCCAGGTTGACATCTAATTAATATTTTTATGTGTCTCGCCTGCGTCTGGGTCTTTACTGGTTTTCTTATGTGATTGAAGTAGCAAACGGGCATGCAGTCCACCTGATGGTAAGTGGCCACTGTCGCCCATGAACATCTGTTATCAATCCCAGATAAAATCAAGGTCCTACCTAAGGCTGATCACAGATGCGTTGCTGCCCCTGAGGACTGAGCTGGAACGTCTCGGGTAAGTATGTCTCCCTTACCCTTCATACCAGAACACAGCAGTGCTTAACACTGCTCCTATATGGCTGAAATAGGTGGGGCGGTGGTGCCGCCGGAGTAGAACTACGTAGAATTCTACCACCTTTTCTATATATTTATAGTGTTAGTATGTTCATAAGTATGAAGTTACGGCGTAGAAAACATTACTAAATCGATTATGATAACACCACAGAGTAAACGGATTAGGTAATCCTTAATTGGCAGAAACCTACATGAATATTTAAATGATCCATGTAACATGTAGTCTTAAATAGTCAATTCTGACATGTAGTTAAACGAGTGTATCGCACTAAACTAGTTTTAGGTTAACTGTGTTACTGCAATCGTAAGTTTTTGTGGTAGTAGAACTTCCTAAGCGGGAGCACCATTTACAAATTCATCAATAACTTATGTATTTAGCTTACTATAGCGCTATTTTTACGGTAACTTTGTAAAGGGACTTAAATTATAACAAATATTGATACTTGAAGATATTTATTACGTTACCTGACAAAGACTAGTGGGTATTTTTTAATCTATAGAAATGAATAAAATAGAAATGTCTGTTTGTGATTTTTTACTTAATGCATATGAAAGTATACACGATACCTACCTATAACAAAAATGCAATTAAAGATTTTTTGTCTGTCTGTCTGTTTGGCGGAGGTAATCTTCCAAGCGGCTGGACCGATGTTGACTTTGAATTTGGAGATTTTTACACATATTTCTAACAAGATATACTTCTAATCCGATATGTTACCAAATTGCTCTGTACGTCTGTACATTAATGCTTCATATTGTAATGATATAATATTGATATTTTAGACTTTGGTGCAATTCTTTATTCCACGCCAATATTTAACGTTGAACAAAATAATTTAATGAAACCACATTCAATTTATTCACAAATTGATTTTAATATTCAACAAAGCGAACAAACAAGGCAGGCACGTAATATGTGTCGCCATGTGTCACTCACCCACATATCCCCGATTTCCTCACAGTATATGCTATAGGTATGTATATCTTCCGATCTCAGAGTAATTATAAATTATAGAGCCCGCTTACTCGAGTGTGAACAGTTGGCATAAGTCAGAACATCATCATTGCGTGCTATCAGGAGGATTTTTATTAAGTTCAAGTTTTGCTCTTTTAAAAGATGGAAGAGCCATTATATGTAATTCTACCGGGTAGGTTACGTAAGGACCATCGCTACGTCAATTTCTGACAGAAACATATGACGACCCGTGTAGCAGAGCGGTTTGTGAATTTGTTTTTGTATATCCATGGTACCCATGACACAGGAGAAAATCCTACTGTGGCGCTATAAATCGTCTAAAAAAACTAGTTTTAAGCGTTTTGTTCTATAATATAGAGTCGGTTATAAATGTCCACGGATGGCAAAAACACTAACTGTCAGCAAGCACTTTGTTATATCTAATTAATACTTATATAATTAAAACGAAAATAAAAAAAAAAATACTTCTAAAATCTGTTGTGAAAATGTGTACAACATTACATTTTCAACACCATTTGCTTTGGAACAAATGAAGCACGTGTCTATAATTCGTACCGATATTAGCAGTTAGGACTCTATTCGCATTACCACTCCAAGTTCCCAACGAACATTGTTTTCGAATATTCAACGGGAGTTCGACGAGCGACGGATAATTTATCGAATTTATCAAATTTATTGAATTGGTCGAGTCCTCGCTTACAATTCCAGTCGTTAAAGCTAATAAAGTCGGGCGTGAACTGGAGCGAGTAAATAAAAACAAATGAATAAAGTGTTAATGAAGTTTCCGATTTGCTATTAATCGTATGAAATTGTCACTTTTTTATTATATATTAACTTATAACATCGATTAAAATCTGTTGTATGCCGCTTTTAAGAATAATGCAGTGTTGCTTTATGAAATGTTCTGACTGAAGTCTCACTTCAGGGCCGCGAAACATTCGTTGGCTAGCGTTGAGGTAGTATTTGTAACTGGAGCTTCTGCAGACACAGTTTAATCGATGAAACAATAATTTGTTTTGAACTTCAAACCGTGACAACCCGCGTGGCGGGGTGGTTACTATGCCGCTCTAACGAACAGTGAGTCTCGGGTTCGATTCCAGGCCAGACGGATATTAGAATGATAAATTTAGATTTCTGTTCTGGATCTGGGTTTGTGTGTCCTATTCATCCTATTCATCTGTGTGTCCATGGCATCCACG
>DWPV01004607.1:0-13417 GCA_018251915.1 Urbanus proteus proteus
AGAAAACAACAAAAAAAAAAAAAAAAAAAAATACATACATCCGAACATAGTACCTCCTCCTTTTCGAAGTCGGTAAAAATTGAAACGCACGATAAAAACAATAAATGTCAGAGCGTATTAAGTCAAAAAAACGGAAACAATACAGAAACAATTAGCTGATTATCTCTAAAACACTCGAAGCGAATAAATTCAACTTTGTAAGGCGAACCGGTATCACAATTCGCACGGCCTTCACGCGCGCATATAAATACAATAACTGAATTATGGTTTACAATTTCAAGCGTTACACTTGAGTATATTGACTTGAACGATATTTACAAGAAATGCCTTATGAATATAAATTTAACCAAAACAATGCCATAACTGTAAGCGCTTAGCAATAAAATTGTTATTGTGCGCGATTTGAATCGTTCCACTTCATTTTTTAAAGTTACTTAAATCGTTTGCTCCAGTTCATTTAATTTTTTAACGTATAATTCGACATTGTTTGACAATTACCTACTAACTACATATAAAGTTTGTAAAATTACTTGACTTTGGACTTTAGAAACATTGCCGTTTGACCTGACCTTTCCTTTTTTATGACAACGTTTGAAGATGGTAATCCCTTCGTGGTATAACCTATGACGGAACCACTGACACATATCTATCTTATAAGTAAAATCTTGTGTTAAGTGTACTACTTTCAAGGATAGACCAGCTAATATGAGACAATCTATCTTTCTTATCTTTCGTTGTCAACATATTCAATGTCAACCTGATGAAGAAAAGCGATATGATTATTTCTTCATCAGGCTCATTACTACTTTTTTTTTGCCACATAATGTTGTAGTTTTTTTTTACAAATAAAAATTTCTTTCTTTCTTTCTTACTAACAAAATAGGCTTACCTATATAATACTTATTTTCAGCATCTGCTCTGTTCATCATTTCTAGTAACTTGACTTCTATTTGTGCCTGGTTTAGGAAAGGTTTCTTATTCTTAATTATTTTTATCGCTACTTGACACTGCTCCTCGTGGTCGTACGCTTTCACAACCTGAAATGAAATATTGCTAATGAGATTCACAATTGTATAATTAACATCACAAAACATTCCTCTACATTTATAATTTACGATATTATACTCAGTTATGACGATTGGACTCCAACTTAGTCCTCAGGGGAAGCAACGCATTTGTGACCAACCTTAGGTAAGACCGTTCTTATCTGGCGTTGCTTACAAATGTCCATGGGCGGCAGTGGCCACTTACCATCAGGTGGACTGCATGCTCGTATGCTACTTCCAAAATATGAAATCACATAACAATGTAATGATTGCGCTTGTAAATGTTATTTATAAAGAAACTGAAGCTACTACATGTAGTGCAAACTCTTGCAGAGTTATTGGTGTGGGTTAACAACGCATCTTGTATGAACTCAGAATTTGAAGAGCTATACAATGTCTGTTTTGAAGAAATATCAATAAGAGTCATTGCAATTTACTGATCTTTAAAACAACATGCTTTGCGGAAGAGTGCACTCAGTAATATCGTCTCACATCTTCAAACAGTTTATGATGAAGTTTGTAGGTTTTTGTGACTAGATTTTCTCTCGCTGTTTTCTTTCAGTGTCAACTAAAACAAAACTATCTAGAATTTCGCATGACCATAAGCACGAGTGACCGAATTCAATTTAATATGATTTGATTCATCAATCGTTCAAGATTCACATTGCAAGTGTAATTGGCTTCCTCACCTGTCCAAAGGATCCCTTCCCAATCGGTGACGAGATCTCGTACCGGTCAAGGAACTTCTCCCCCTGTTTGATGATGTAATCGTGGTTGTCATCGTCGTACCCGTCATTATATAACTTCCTCTCCTTCTTATGTGAACCGTCATCGCCCAGGTACTGTTGCGCTCTCCGCTTCTTCTTAGCATAATATACCTGGAGACAAAAGAAGACAATATTTAATTTCAATGTTTATAATTTGTTAGGTCGTATATGATGGCATCGTAAAATAGAATGTCTTTAAAATTCATCAGGACGGATTGTCATGAAAAATATTAATGTTTAAGTAATCGGTTACAATAAAAGATTAGGCAATCAAGATCGTGTGAAATATCCTGAAATCTGAATTAGAAATCTGTTTGTCAAACAATTCTAAATATGAGTTACCAACCACAAGAACAATATTTACAATAAATATTCTTCTATTTAAATAATAGAACAGACTGATATATGTACCTATAATTTTAAGTTGTATTAATTTTGCTATTCATAAAGAAACCGTTAAAATGAAACCCAAATTTAAAAAAAGGACTTTAATATCTATCAATTTTGTATTCCTAGAAGAACGAATAGACAAAAAAATATCTTTGTAGGCTTGTAATGAAAAAAAAGAAACAAGTAAACTAAACGACCTGTGTTTCCAATACATTATGTTTGTATTAGTAAGGTTAATGTTGTTTTGGACCAAAACGGAAAATTTCAAGGTGTCATTGACATTCAAGAGGTCGAGTTAAGGTCAAGGGAAACATTTTTTTCCATTTGATCCCTGCAAGTTCAATCGTACTTTGCAAGGCCTTCAAGGATACCACTGATGGGATAACTTGAAAGCGTTGAAAGTTTAAAACATAAGGTAAGAGAGTTCTAATGCTATAATACCTATAATAGCTCCAATAGACCAATTTTAGGTGTAAGTTGTTATCTTAATATAATCAAATACATTGGCACCATTACTATGAACATGAGAACAGCTAATATTACACATGTACCAACTGATTTCATATTGATAAATAAAGAGCCGATAAACAAACGATATGTAATAGAAGTCAATGAATGTAGTGACATGTAGTTATTAGCTACACTAAAGTGGTAACAATTGGTCTATTTATGCACCTCGTGTTTCTTTATCGTTGATTTATTGTTGCCCAGTTTTTATTTATAACGCCGATGTCTCGTATGCGATACATTTGGTCGATAGCCATATCTCTAGTGTCATTTTGACATGTAACAAAAATAACAAAGCCAAATTTAACCACAGACAATTCTACGCAACGACAATAATCATTATAAATACAATTTACATAGAATCAGATTTTTTTCGCTACGCTTGATATAATCTGATTGCGATACCCTTCCCTTTGATCATATGTTTGTTGGATATACAGGCTAATAAATGTCAACAACAAAAAAAGGCTCGTGAAAAAGTTGAAAGCGACACATAATACTTGTATGCGGGGCGGCGGCGCGGCGGCTACAATAAAAGGCCCATCGCATGCGTTATAGGTAGGGTTGCCAGGGCCTCAAACCTAATAGCCGGACAGACCAGCGAGTTTGGTATTTGGTTTAAAAGGCCGGACACCAATGTTGTTAATTTCAAAAGAAACCAAGTTGCGACGGCGAAAAAAATCGCTGTCTAATTATTGCTTAAATTAATGATTGAAATTTTGCCTTTAAACAACTTTTGGTTCGAGTTGCCTTTATTTGAAAAGCGTAACAAAAGATGCCCAATTCAGACACCGTTCAATTTAGCCGGACACGCATTCAAACAGCTTAACAACGTCCGGTTTTATCCGGACGCCTGGCAACCCTACATGCGTTATAGGAAATGACGAGCCGAGGAGCGCGGGAATTCGGCTGACGGACGTTGACCTAAATATGCGGTTGACATTGATCGACGACGCTCGCGATACGCTCATATAAAACATTCGTACCGAACGCATGGATTTGGGACTAGGCAGTTCATTGCTACCGGTTTTTTATGCCGCACGGTCCAGACTCGTCTAGATAATTATGACTCATTGTATTCGCGCTGATCGCGTGTAATTAAGCGCGGCCAATGCGAGTGTCTCATGATCTCATGATTCTCATGACGATGTTTGATCGATAGCCTAGGTAAGATCATATACGTGTAGGTGTATTCGTTTGTTTGTTGTGTTCGCGTCTAATCTCCGTGTTGGAACGAGAAATCCCGATGCCGACGCGCCGCATAAGCATCAGACACATGATCGATGCGTCAGAGCTGCGTCACACGACCTACAATATCGGGCATTCGGGGCCCCCGGTTACGTAACTTACATAGCGGGGCAATAATATTGGCGACTGCATAGCATTCGCAGCGTGGCGGAAGTGTCGCATATCGACGCGGCCAAACGATAACCCAAATTTCAGTCTGCGACCTACATACCTAATACAGAGTGTATTTTACAGGCGGCCGGGCGGACCGACGACCGGCGAGGCTTCGTTACATAGCCACCCTATAACCGTTGTTGACTGATGCTAAGCCACTCGCGCGGATAAAATCGTCCACGCGACGTTTATGTGACGCATGAAGTGGGCACTCGGGTACTTTCTTGGCTTCGGCGTTTGATCGAAGGGTGGTATCGAGGGGGATGATTTCCGTAGCTAAGGTCAGTGTTGTCGACGTGGACATCGTTGGCATGATCGCATCATCAATCAGCGGGTGCTGGAGAGGTCCGTGGAGTGGCGCGGTGGCGAGCGAGGCGGGCCAGTGACCGCGGCACGTGGCGAGATGAGCGCGTCGGGCCGGGGTGAGACGGCGCGCGGTGGCTGTCATTGATTTTCCCCGTTTCCCCCCCACCCCGAGGCTGGCTCCCGCCCCGCACCGTCTCACCCACTTCCAGCGCCCGATAACGAGGTTAACGGGCGACGTGAGCGTCTCCTAAACTTTAATTATACCCGTACACCCGTCGTGCATGTTTAACCCGGCCTCTATTCAGCGTTTTGTTTGCGGCGCACCTGATAGCGGGACGTGATCCACTATTCGGTTGCCGGCTAACTATCTAACGAACGGAGCCGGGAATGGAGGCGCGAGGAGCGCGACTCGCTCGGCCGCCGGCTGTCGGTCGTCGCCGCGCCGGGTTCGATTCAAATCTGCTAACTATATCTCGACGTAAGCGCGCCACTATGAAAACTTCGTGAATTTATTATAAACACTCGCTATTGAGCTCGCACGCTCTTCACCTCATGAGTTTGAGCAACAAAAGCAAATTCATCAGAATATATGTGCGCGGCTTAGCTTAGTGAATAACTTTCCAGTGAATCGAATATTGTTGAGCGGGTATTGTTTGAAATTTGTTATGAAGGTTTAAAATAAACTTGTTGCAATCTCCGTCAAATCGCCGGCGACAGCGCCGAAAACTTTAAGAAATCATAATGGGTTTCCTTTCTCACGGGATAACGAAGCGTGAATTGAACACTTTGAATTAACAGCATTCTGAGCGATAAATCGTCTATCATTAAAATAACTTTAATGGTCAAGAAATGGTTTATTAACCTTTTTTTTATCTAAAACATAATACATTACGTTCGTGCCCATTTTCATTTGATTAACGGTTTCGTCGTGGGAATTGTTTCTAAACAAACAGTACAATAATGATTGGCCGATGTATCAACACCCGTTTAGCGGTGAAATTTATTGGAGTCCTGTTATAATGCAGTTCGCTTAATTACACAAAACATCCGTTAGCGGCATATTCATACATTTAATTTATGTTAAATGTTCCGATATGGAAAGTCAATATGTTAATCGCTTGCGTGACGTTATTAGGAACTGAAACAGTAAGAATGTTCATGTAATACAAATAGTGTATGTATAAAAATACTGTATTACGGTGTTTAAATATCTATTTACGAGTATAACCAATATACAATACTAACATAAACACATATTACAACAAAAACAACTTAATTGCATTTTCGTTATAGGTATCGTGTATACTTTTATATGCATTGAGAAAAAAAATTGTTTATTTGAAATCACAAACAGACGCTTCGATTTTATTTATTTGTATAGATCTTGTACGGATTATTTGTCCGGCTGGTCGAATGTTTTAGGTATTTCACATTTGAAAACTAAGCTTCTTGGACCAACCATCACAACCACTATCACTAAGTAGGTAATACAACCTGTAAGTTAACTAAAAGCATTTCGAAATAACTAGAGGATTAGTTTTATTGTTGCGACGTTTAAATTTTTTATCTGATTAATACGAAACAGCTACCTCGGTTGTCTCTGTAGACATCACAGCTGTCACTTTAGATCAGGGGTACCCAAAATAATTCTACCCGAAATCTTCTGTTTACCAACCGGTTAGTGTCTGTATGATTTATCAATTGCATTATTAGTATGCTTCTTTTTGGGTATTGCCGTCTAGGTTTAAAAAAAAACGTCGTCGAGTCGACTCTTTGATATTTGTATCTTCAATTTGTCGTTGTCGCAAAGTTGATTTTAAGCATTTCACATATCATAGTTTATATTACCTTGCCACGGTAAATAGAACTAATATCTGCGATCTACCGGTTGACTACCCCTGTTGTAGACGATTCTCCCAAACAATACGAGCGACATCCATGACAAACGCAACTGCCACTTGGCTGACGACCTCAATCCCTTCACACCACTAAAATGTCTAATCCTATCTATTGTGAATGGCCTGTCTTTCGTCTATTATGCTCAATCTAGGTTACTTCATTATGCCCGCAATTGATTAATCGTGCGACCTTTCGAATCCGGTTTCCGCTAATGGAAGGAGCAATATTTAAGGGATCCAAAACTTCGGTCATCTCGCTGACTGAGGTTGTTCTCGGATTTTAATTGATAGCATTCTTTGCTGGAATACACTTAATAAAATATTTTACAAATTTTCAAAATCTAGCAATAACAAAATATAGGGATTCCTCTATTAAATAAAATCAAGGTTATCCTATTTTCTGGTGTTAGCTTATATTCCTCACATAAAACCTATTTGAAGTAAACAAAATCATTATATGTACTTTGCCTGTGCCGCTTGTTTTCTTGCCTTGAAATTGTATATGATTTCTGCGTAAGAATAGAATAACCTTGCGAGTAGTCACACACGCGGAAGAAGTCCAGCCTTCCGATACCGCCCGTCCTTTGCGAGTCCTATAATTACGTCACGAGTGCAACTCTAATCTCGCACCGATACGGCGACTGTCACTCTCGGTGCATATGGAATGAGTCACACGCAAATTGTTTACATATGAATCGCACATTGCGAGTGCGATCACGTTCCGCATGCCATTTTTATTAAAATATCGGTCAGATGACATGTTGGCTCCGATGATCGTGTGCGGTCTGCGTGTATGGAGTGCAGACGGTTTACGCTAAAGTATCGTCATAATGGACCCTGTAGTTGATGATGTTTTTTTAATTACATGAAATGAATTACAATGAAAGTTCACCGAATTATTTTTATCGTTTCTTTGTGATTTGATTACTTCTGATTTACTGTTAATACTGAAATCATCGGTGAACTTTTAGACTTACCTCCTGTTTGAGGTATATCTGCTTTACAATTACTACATGCACGAAGCAGTTCTTACATTACTGGTGAGGGATGTGGATGGCAGATGACTTACACATAAGGTGACCTCACTGCTCAGGAGTGGCAACACATATGAGATCGAACCTGCATATACCTACATGACATGGGAAGTTAACCGCTCTACATTGCTACAATACACCTTTTTTACAATACACCTACTATCTATGCTGAGCTCACAAGTTTCATGACCCTAGCCGTGTAGGTTGATCGTATATTTTATAATAAAGTTTTCTGGGAAATATATTATAAGGCTAATGATCCAAACTACCACTCATTCAATTGTGAGGGTCGAACAATAGATTAGGAGTGTTTCGCGATGTTTTCGCCAAGCCCACACGAGTATTACTTTTAAAACCTAATTATATGTAGGTATTTAACGGTACTATAAAACGGATTTCGTTGATACGTGATCTATTCTTCCTAACTAACATTCTTGATAACTTTAACGAATTTTTCAATACATGTATTATTTATATTGATATACATATTTATTTATTAATCTTTAAAATCTGAGAGGGGGTTTCAGATTTTAAAGATTTATAAAGGCCAACACATTGTCTGAGGCGGTTTGTGCATTCATCTTTAAGAACATGGGAATCTCCAGAAACCTACATGTTCCTCGCGAGATTTTTCATCCCAGTGGAAGCTTACGATAACACAATCAATATCAAACCTCGAATTCGAACTCTGGACTCTGTGCAGCAGTTTCATATTACCAGGTTATCATCGAGGCCAATGTGTGAAGCCCAGGTGAATTGCCAGAAATTCGACGTCAACGACCGCTAAAGGTAATATGTCATGAGCGTTTCCGTACTACGAAGGGTACGTTAACAAATCGGTCCCGGTTGTTACGACATGTTTTACTGTCGTTAAACCTTGTTGGAGGCCTTCGGATGACAAAATGATCCGACAATCCGGTTGGCGAATAACTTACAAACCTTCACTTGTATTTCTTTTTATATACAGAAATGATAAGTAGCACCAATCTTTTCTCTCTAGTAAATTAAATACCGAAGAACTAAACAAGAGATTTAGACATCATACAATTGTCACCAATATGCATAATCTAGCACGGAAGACTGGAAAAGGGGCACCAGTTTTTACCGCCTTTAGGAAAAGTCCATGAGGAAAATTTCAATAGGTATGTATCATAGGTATACCAATAAAAAAACCTTGTATAGGGCAAGTCCAACAGCAAGAGACTTCACTTACTTCTTCAGTCACTTTAAACTGATCTATCACAATAAGTAATTATAAAATATTTAACCCAATTAAAATAATATAATTTATTTGGTATAAAACAAAGTTGCATACAATATTTATTTTACAATAGCTCTAACATACAACTTGTCGATCACAAATTCTATATCAAGAGAGCGGTAAAGTCGCTTGCCTTGTACAATATTATGTCAACGTCGATCAGCGTAGCCGTAGCGATATTGACTGCTACGGTTGCTACGAGCGAAGATTCTCGTTTCGGACATTATTTGTACTGGTATTACATGAGTAACGTTATTCAATTTCAAAAAGGATTTCACTGTTTCGCAAACACGTTATCTTAATTTAAGAAATATCAGTTATACATTCTTTCGAAGTAACGTACATATAAGTAGGAGTTTAGGGCGTAGTGGATGTTTTGAATCCCGGACCTTTAACCGGACACAAAAAATCTGTTAATTTTAGTAAACAATAATGGCAAATTCTCTCGTCTGTATATCTTAAACAGCGTCACGCCAATGTGACATCATTGGTTCGGGCGGTGATGACGTAACGTGCTGAATGGCGGGTTCAATCGGCGCAATCTCCTATATGTCACAGCTTATCTGTTACGGGACGCCCACTGGATCGAGACATGGATAGTGCGTAGGTTCATCTTGATGGTATTATGACAGGATATAATATTACAAATCTGTAACTTCTTAGTATACAATATTGGCCGAGTCTCCAGTCCGCATATTTCAAGCAGCGTCACGCCGGCGTGACATCATCGGTACCGGCCGTGATGACGTAACGTGCTGAACGGCGGGTTCAATCGCCGCGATCTCCTATATGTCACCGCTTATCTGTTACTGGACGCCCACTGGATCGCACGATAGATAGTGCGTAGGTTCATCTTGATGCTATATAGGCCAGGTTATAGCTTCTAGACCACTAGAACTAATATACCATTATTGCTGTAAAAACCAATTGTTTACGTGTTTTACTTATATCCGTTTTTTTTTTTATAATCATACCATCCAATGTGCGTAAATACTTAGATCGTTTATAAAGTACCTGGTGTATGTAACTGTCAAAGATTTAAATTATTAATGAGTCGGAAAAATACGTCTCTACATGTTAAAGAATTTGTTAAGCTCAAAGAGATCCTTTAATTATGCTTATAAATGATATGTTTTTTGGAGTTAACAAAGAATGGATTTGTTTGATTAATTCTAACGCTATATTTTCTTAAACTCTTAAAGGTTTAATATAGAAAATTGATATGTTCAACATAAATTAATTTAACAAACATAACAGCTAAATTGAAGCGGAAACAGAGTGTGGAATTTCCACAACGCGTATCTGTATAATCTTGGAGAATGTGTCTTATAGACACTCAAAGCTCTCGAGAAACACTACGACGGCGCCTTGGGCTCAGTTGTTTCCAATAAGTTACTCCACTATATACGGCGCGCGAGAAATTCGACACACTCGATAGTTTGTTAGGTAACGACCTATGTAATGAAGTACTTTGTAGGTAATCTATTGTACAATCCTGCGCTATTTGATATTTTAAGCATCCTATAGAAAACGAGTAATTTTATAAGGATATGAAATTGTTGTTATTGCTTATGCATTAAGATAACATTATGAGATGTAATTAAATTAAATTTCATGGCTTAAACTCATAAAAATACTGCGGTTACCTAGTCTTGAAAGCTTTCGGTTTTAATTAAAATAACTCGTTGTAAAGCATACGCTAGGAGACTAATATAAATTGTTGTAATTCCTCATTCGAGATGTCTATATAAAACAAATATAAATATGCATTGCATACAAATGATTTAAGATAGTTATTTTGCAAACAGTAAGATTCCGTCTACGTAATATTGAAGCGACGAAAACAAACGGATGTAGTTTCAGCTTAAGTATACAAAACTACACCAGAATCAATATTAGAATGCACATTTGAAGCGAGGAAATTCAAATGAAATATGTAAAGCATGTGCGCTTTTCAGCGTCCATCACGTTCCCGGTAACAAATCACCGCCGCTAGTGCAACTATACTCATCGCACTCCGACGGCGCGGCGGGAAATCAGAGCGCGGTCCATCCTAGCGGAATCCCCAAAAAGCAAATACGAGTGCATGCTAATTAATTTATCATAGCCCCGTCGACGTCGCGGCGGCGTTGCGGCGGCGTTGCGTCGGCCGTCTCCGCCGTAGCGCGTCGGACGCACGCCGTAGCACCGTCGTAGCATCAATTAAAGTGGCGGAACTGCGCAAGTTTACATCATTAACACCGTAAAAAGACAGTTATTGCGAGAAAATTTGCGCAATCAATTAGGAGTTTTAAGAGGGGTCGGGGGTGGATGCGTGCAGAGTGCAGCGGCGACGGCGACGCGGCGGACGGGAGGCGCGGCGGGGAGGGCGGCGCGCGCATCTGTGTGCATTCGGCATATTTACCCCGATAGTGGGCGGGCGGGTTCACTGACCCGACCCAATGCAAGGCCCGCGTACGTAGGCCGCGACGCACACGCCGGGGCCCGTTTCATTAGTGCCACCGCACCGCACACCGATGCAAAAAGCTAACACCGTGCGTCAAGTGGGCACGCACGCTTTTTTTTTAATCATCCGCTGGATGCAGCCGGAATTCCATTTCTGATTCATAGGGAAACAGAGCGTCGAGAGGACACACAGACACCGCCGCGGCTGTGCACCGACGAGCTCCATCGACAATGTTTACATCCGATCTGTACTGAACAACAGGCGTTTAAAATTAAAACAAAACGAAACTATGACGATAAAAAGAACCCAAAACTAAACATTTCAGTTTGCACTTGGAACTAACAGGATCTACTTCCAAATCTAGTGTCGTTCACGTGTCATGCTGCAGATTTACGACAAAACTTTGCGAGTACATGACGTATCAAGATATCAGCGAAACTGCTACTGGTGTATTATTTGCAGATACATCGGAATGTACACGGAAAACACACGCAAAACGTGCAATTACAACACAACATTCATAAATCCTATGATCAAGACAGACAGACACATTCGCGGCTGTAAACTATAAAACGAGGCATACTTAATGGGTATGCAAAACCCCCTTGCAGTTTGCGAATGGTCGGACGCAATGCCATAACCTACCCCAAGCGTTCCCCTCTGTGAGGCAGGTCAGGTCAGACGATGTTCGAGGCCATTTACATAGTATCGGAGTATTTACAAATAGTCATTAATGAGATGCATCCGTTTGTGCATTTCATTTGCATAAACTAAAACATTAAAGTTTCGGGGCGATACACGTGATGACGTACTGAAATAGATTAGATTACATAATGCTTTATAGATCTTTGATAAAGAACCAAAACGCATATAACGTTGAACGTAGACTATTGTGTAAAGATGTAGGCTTTGATTTGCAAAAGTCGCAATTCAAATCTCGCAAAGCACAATGCGGTCATTCACCCCGCATGCCAGACAATACAAACAGTTACGTACGTATTTTATGTTCGCTGTATTAGTAACGCAAACTAAAAATCAGACACCCTCACTACTCAGTCACATAAAACAGTAATAAGCTATATGCAACAATGGGGGAAAACGTCCCCATAAATCGCCTACGATATAGCCTTTTCACGCAAGCACTAATATTAACTGCCATTAAAAACTTAACCGAAGGTATTTTAGGTGGGGAACACTGTTGGAAATGTGTAAATGGGCACTGTTTTTTAATGAGAGTGCTAATTACTGACTCCCTGCATTTTGACTGAGCGAAGTTTGATATGAAGGTATGCAAGAAAAATACAGGCTTTTTTCACTGGTTTTCATTTACATGACGAGTTTAAACGATTACACGTATGTCTTAATGTCATACTATATGATCATAAACAAATTATTATAATTCCTGTCACAACACGACGTAAGTATGATTTCTGAGATGGGAAGGGTTAACGTGGGGGTACGTTAACACAATCCGGCTGCGTCTTACAGAATTTAAAAAATGGTGTTTTTTTCATGAGTTGTAAAGTTTCCTTTTGATCAAAGCCAGTTTTATTGGGATAGACTGCACAGTGGACACAGACGTTTTGTCCATCCGTATCTGTAAACAAATCTGTTAGCAGTGCAAAGTATGAGTGAATGATGATGAACTAACGATGTCTAGCATTCATCGTGTTATCGTCGTCATAAAAGATGTGACACACACCCTAATTAGTAATTAGGTTGGGTTAGGTATTGTGTAATCCTTTGCTACTTTGAAATCCATAAAGCATATGATAACCCGCGGGTTTGCAAAAAGAAATATGAGAAGATAGAATAAGACGACTCTCTCGCGAGTTAACTATTTCTTTCTACGCTCATAGCCCTACAGTAGAATTTTGCTCCTGTGTCATGGGTGCTATGGACACACAAAGATAAATACACAAACCCAGAACAGAAATATAAATTCATCATTCAGATATCAGTCTGACCGGGATAAACCCGGAACCCATTGCACGGCAGACCAGTGTTGTGACCGCTCTGCCACGAGGGTCGTCAACCCACTAATTCTTAATATCTATTAGCCAAATTCGACCAACCTAATAATATCCCCTTTCTATATCAATTCAATCACAAAGTATAATTTAGATACCCTAATAGTTATACATATACACCTGTATTAAAGACGGAAAGTCGTCTACCAGACAACACCCTAATTAACGTAAAATAAAACTATACACACAAGTACCAACAGACGGTATGCAAACCGACGTTAATTGAGACTTCGGTAAATAAATTTGCAGTGTCGCACCGCCGTAACCTTATCTTACCGAAACGGAAGGGCAGGGATGTTATGGAGTTCCGTAACCGTAACCGAAACTATCG
>DWPV01004608.1:0-13417 GCA_018251915.1 Urbanus proteus proteus
AGAACACGAACATAGCAACATCAGATATAGACAGACAGTACGATTGCAGAAGATTCGCGAACTAATACGAAGAACACGATCATAGCAACATCAGATATAGACAGACAGTACGATTGCAGAAGATTCGCGAACTAATACGAAAAACACGATCATAGCCACATCAGATAGGATAATCTAAGGTACAACAGAATAAATAAGACAGAATAACCTAAGGTATTACATACACGAGCCAGTCCACGGCGAAGAGCAGCGAGACGTCGTGCGCGGGCGCGTCCACCGCCGCCAGCACCACCAGCAGCAGCACCATCGCTGCTGACGGCACTGACGCTGACGACACTGACGCCGCTGTTGATGTCAGACTGGAAATAATCAAATTAAAAAATCTTTTATTCAAATTAAATCCTTTACAGAATTCTTTGTAAATTTCAATTAAAAACTACTATCGAAGAAGTTATAGTGAAGAAAGATATATCAATTGAGAAGTTACTGAACTCAGTAACTTCTCAATTGATATATCTTTGAGAGTGGCAGTTATCTCTTCAACTGAAGAGATAACTGCCACTGTCACCCATGGACGTCTGAACCTTTATATAGAACAGAGGTTCTATCCCAAGTTATTACAGATGCTTGAATACTAGTGACTTCTGAGGACTAAGTTTCTTTTACGTCATATGGAGCTCTTCATTAAAGATGCGAAAAGTGTTAGATTCAGCTATATTTGCGTGTGTCAGTAACCATAATCATACAGTTAATCCTTATGTAGGCTACCTATATAGAAAAAGTCAAGGGTCAGTTATCAAAACTCACAATATAGTAGCCAGCTGCGCAAAGCCAAGATGCATGTTGTTCATCTGACAGACGAACACGCTAGCCACTGCGAGGAAGAGCGCCGTGCCGTCCATGTTGATATTGCAGCCGATGGGCAACACGAAGCGAGTGATGCGAGGGTCGATTCTAAGAGGACCTTCCATTGAACGGAAGGTCACTGGGAGAGCAGCAGCTCTGGAAATATAAGTTTGGAACTTAGGCTTGTATTTAAATCGTTCATAGTGCCGACAATGTTATTTATACAATGGAGATGAATCCATTATTGCAGGAACCTTATGAATCCAAGCTACATAATACTAAAGTAGTACAAGAGAAAGCTCTTGTACCATTAACTTTATTCATAAAATGTCAATATAATAACTGATAAGTGAATAAATCTGAAACAATATTATTCAAGCCAATCAAAAATAATTCAAAATTAACACATCTAATTTAGCTACCAAGTTCAATATTAATAAAACTACTTATGTAATGAGTAATTACCTCATTATGAAAAACATAAATCGTATCAATATAATTGGTTCACCGAGAACAATGAAAATAAATAATACCGACGTTGATGTTTCTAAACATGCAAATGAACGTAACAAAGTAATACAACACCCACAATAACACCCTAAGTAGTATTACGAAACCAACTTACGTGGAAGCGGTTGCGGCGGCGGTGAGCATGGCTTGCGAGAGACCCCAGTAGAACTTGTAGGGGTTCTTCCGTAAGAACACGAAGTAGATCGCCTGCATCACGATGAGCTGGTACAGGAACACGCCGACGGTGACCGTCGCGATGAACCACGCTAGTTGTGACATTACTTGCCCTGGTAATAGTGGAGAATAAATTGTTACAATTTGTGTGGGAGTCTTTACCTCGATGTCACATTATGTAATCAAAAATGGTATAGTAGTTTCATATTTAGATTATTTAGTGATTAAATTTAAAGGTTCTTTATAACTTCTTCAAAACTTATTTTTACGTAAATGCTAATATCGATTATTTGTTTCCGATTTTGGATTTTATTCCATTCCATATAATTAAATGTAAATTATAGTAATTTAGCAGTGAGATTGATTTACAATGAAATATCTTATGACAATTTGAAGTACACCTAGTATTCACTAGGTGTACTCGAAATTGTTCCACTTTAATTAATGAATAGGGAATGAAATGATACATGATAAATATAAAATATGAATATAATTGAAAATCTAAAACTTACCAACATTGCTGACCCCTAGTATCTTCCCAGCGATCACACTGCTGACTCCAACAGGAGTAAACCACATTACACCAGTGACCATTTTCATTATCACCTCGAAGATGGCTTGGAAGAAGTCGATCACAACTTGGCCTTTGGGACCGAGGGTGCCCAAGAGACTTCCGAAAATCAGGCAGAAGAAGACTAAACCAAGAGTGTTAGTTCCAGCTCTGAAAGCAATAGAAACGTACTGTTATTTCGGACTATGTGAAAGTACAAGTGAGAACAGAGAATTGGTGGACTAATAAAACTAATTTAGATTAGATATTTATCATAAATGAACTTGAATTTATTAAATGAAAACTAAAAAAAATCATTATATAGTCCATAATATAACGCGTGCAAACATCAACATTATGCGTAATAAATTGAATACCTATTAAAAAACATACACGTACCTGTAACTGATAACCCGAACTAATGGCACAGTGTCATTTTCAGTTGCATTTTTCAGGAACATTGATGGGGCTTCAGCGTACACAGTGTGTGCTTGTTGGAATGCGGCTTGTACAATATTGTCTGGGAATATATTTCTGTAAACAAAGGTATTTAAAGCAATTACTCCAATGTAAACGTCTATCTTAAGTTTATTATTTAAGTGTGGTGTGGTATGTGATGTCTACCAATTCGAAGTTGGACAACGTCAGTTTAAGACCTAAATCCCTCTCATTACGAGAGGAGACACGTGCCCAGCAGTGAGACAATGAACGGGTTCACGAGGAATCTTTATTCTTATTAATCTTTTTCGATATTTTTGGGATTGTCCACTTGTTTTTAATTACGATTTCTAATCATTATCAGGTTCATTGATCAATGTCTAGTCGTTGATCAATGAACTCGTAAACAAGAGAAAGATCATTCTGAAGTTGTTGATCAATTAACCTCTCAGTCAATAAGGGAGCCAGACTATAAACATCACAATTGAGACATTTATTAATGGTGACATTATTGATATTGAACTCGACAGGCAGTTATAAAACCTTAATTTATCAAGAATTATATTAAATAGCATTGCGTTTTATTTTTTCAATCAATTGACTTTATATATCAATTATGAAATAGAAATAAAACAATAATGTACTGTGTAAATGTAATAAAGTTAAAAACAGTTAAGGAATTAAAAGAGAATAAGAAATAATTTAGTATCAGAGACAAGTTCGTTAATTATTGCAATTCATGAAAAGAAAAAAAGGTTCGTTGAAAACTTTAAAACTAGATGGTACTCAATATAAAAGCGCTATAAGAAATGTAGCTTATTGTCAATACTCTTATACGTAGCATTATACTCCGAAGGCGTAAAAAGATCTACTCGAAACACGAGAACAATACTAAGAGCACAACAATCTTGCATACGCCATTACTGCTATTGAAAACACTTTCTTTGCGCTATTTGGAGGTTTCAAGATTATAAATAGCTTTGAAGGGCACGTAATGTTAACCCTACTCAGAAATGTCAATGTTTAAAAGGCATATTTTATGGTGGTATTTCCATAGAAGCAGGCAATTGCAGGTTTGCAAAAAATTGAGATTAATTTTAAGTAAAACGAAATTAGAAAAAGAAAAAAAGAAGAAGAAAAAACAGAATTAGAAAAAGAGAATTAAATGTATCGTTTATATAAAAGTCTGCGTGTGGAAACATCTCTGGTGACTCTTTTGTCCCCAAACTTCAGGTTGAACTAGATCTATTTGGTAAGGTAGACTGTGAATATGTGCCCGTGGCCTTGTTACTAGGCGGAAAGTGGAACACGTGAAGTTTTTAATATGAAATATCAAAATTTTAA
Source organism: Urbanus proteus proteus (assembly GCA_018251915.1). Taxonomy (NCBI): domain Eukaryota; kingdom Metazoa; phylum Arthropoda; class Insecta; order Lepidoptera; family Hesperiidae; genus Urbanus; species Urbanus proteus. The sequence goes on from DWPV01004608.1 coordinate 3,863, forward strand.
AAATCGTACTTGCGTCATTTACGCAAGTACGATTTTTAACTAACTAACTAACTTTGTTAACCTTTGTTGTCCCGTCGACTAAGTTCACACAATACTTAGGTATTATAAAAAAAACTACTTACCGACCAATATCAAGTAAACTGTCCAATATGCTGTGATCCCGTTTATTCTGGACCAAACCAAAGTTATCGTCCCTCAAGTCCGGCTGTCCTGGGTGTATCAACATCGCGAGCACTATCCCGAGGAATGCATTGAACATTGACGTTAAAACAAAATATAATAACGTCCGTACAGCAATTTTCCCACTCATCTTTGCATTTAAACTCGCGGATCCGGCTATAAGGCTTGCGATGATAAGAGGCAGAATCATAAGCTTCAACACCCTCATGAAGAGCTCGCCAGGGTACGATATTATCATCAACGCATCAGGTCCCAGGTGATAGGGACGCAAACCGAAACCTAGAATCAAAGAGGAAATTATTGTGACGAAATTACAACCGCACGCAGACCTCACATTTTTTTTTCAAAATTCAGAAATTTATTTTATTATTATTTCTTAGCTTTCTTAGTTTAGGTTAATAATGATTTCGTTAAAAAAATACCAATTAACAATTAATTTTATACCCTAACATTACGTGACTGTAACAAAGAAATTTTCGAAATAATAATATATTGAATATGCATCACACGTGGACCTACTAAAATTTATAATTTAATAAAAATAAAATTCAAAAGATTTTGATAGAAAGAATCAAAACTTCTATTAATATAGAGGGATATAGAGGGAAAAGTGTTTTTTGTCGCTTACCTACAGCTATTCCTATTAGAACACCGCCCAGGGTGACCACTAGTAATGTGTTGTCTATAAACCATTTCTTCACACCAGTGGGCTCGACTGGAGCCGACCGGTCTTCAGTGGTCTTCGGGCCCCTGTCCCCTGGGCCCATCTTCGCAAACAAGTACTCTGAAAAGCGTTCACCTTTCTCCATTACAGGTGAAGTGGAATTCGTCAACCCAGATCGTCTGATCTGGATGTTTGGTCTTTCTCCGTTTCCTTATCAAATTTGTCTATCAATTTCAGTATGGAAGATTTAAATGAAGTCGTTTGTACGGATTTTTTTGTTTTGATTATGCTTTCATTTTCACGTTTGTTGTCTGTTTATGAAATGAAATTCGTGTTTTGATTGGAAATTATCTTTTCATTATTTCTAAACCTAAGATTCCAGGGCGTATATTCCGTTGCTTTTTCCGAATTAAATTCATTGAAATATGCACTGTCGCCGCCATTCAGTGCAGTGTCGTCCAAACGGTGCACAATGCGTGACTAACCTGTAACTCCTATATTAGTACGACTTTATACAAAGCTTTCATCGGAATTGACTGCCCCACTTCCATTGCTGTTAGTTTTGCATCCATTGCAACTTTTCGTCTATCTACTGCAGCTTTTGAAGTTGGAACCGCAGCAATGGTTGGTGTAATGTAAAAGGGGTTGGGAGTATGGAGTTTTTTGGTAGCGGGAGGAAGCCATGTAGAGACTTGCGCGCGCATACATCGATTCCCCTATATTTACTTAGTTGCATTAAATACCTATGGATATATTATTGAATTGTGGGTATTACGTCTATAGTCAAGGAATTGCGCTATTTTAATTTTCTTATGCAATTATCTGGCATGTAATCGCTTAGGGTAAAGAGAGGACTTAAATTGATCGTGACATGCGCAGTTGAGCGTAGGTTTGGATACGTATGAAGTTTTAAATGTATGTCGGGACTATTATTAAAGTTTCCTTTGTGTAGACTTTTCCCTACACCATTGCTAGTTACAACACAATTTCTAAATAGCACTTACTTCAATGGACTTAGTGAAATCAAATAATTACCTCACACTCTCACACATTCGATATTTTTAAAGGTGGTAGAACTCTTTGTGGTCCACACCACAGCGTTTATTGCCACACCTATATTTGCTTTTTAATAGCAATAGATATTTATGGTACTCGGGAGAGAAACTTATATGAGAGAGTTCAAACTTAACCCCTAAGCATAGTTTTTCATATGATCGAAGTAGCAAACGAGCATGCACTCTACCTCATGGTAAGAGGTCACTGCCGCCCATGGACATCTTTAATCAATCCCAGATAAGATCAACCTACCTGAGGTTGACCACAGATGCGTTGCTACCCCTGAGGACTGAGCTGGAACGTCTCGGATAAGCATATCTGTGTGTAGTAACATATCTATGGGCAATACGAGGTAGAGTCCTGTATTTAATTACTTATGTTAATGGACAGCGGTCACTTACCATCAGATGGATTGTGCTTAATTTTCATAACATCTTTTCGTAACCGGTAAGTCGGTTATGGGTATGTTTTATAACTACCGGTGTACCACTCAAGATTACTCTATAAGTAGACGTCTATGCTTAATACCTATTCGTAAGATGTACCATAAGTGGGATTAGTGCTAAGAATAAACGTCTTTTGTGAATACCTATTGTATGTTACCGAGGTATGTTATATATCTCTCTAAATACATGTATGTTATACTATTTTAAAACTATTGTTTGTTTGAGCATTTATTTATCTTTTATTTATATATCTATACAAATAAATAAAATTTAAGTGTCTGTTTGTGATTTCAAAATAACATTTTTTTACCTAACGCATTTGAAAGTATACACGATACCTATAACGAAAATGCAATTAAATTTTATTTTGTCTGTCTGTCTGTCTGACATTTTTATTGCACTTTTGTTATACGTATCGTGTATATGCATTGAGTAAAAAGTTGTTATTTTGAAATCACAAACAGACTTCAAATTTTATTAATTTGTATAGATATTATTTGACCTAATAGTCTGACCTTACACAGACGAAGCCGCGGGCATAAGCTAGTGTTACATTATGCACTATACACCTACACGTACTGGTGATGTAACGTTATACGGCTTTCCTTTAGGTATTAATTAGCTTAAAGTCCAGAAGGTTTTGTTATTTAATACGATCACTATATAAATAATATCTACACAAGGTTTCGACTTCTGTAAGAATAAGTTTGCACATGTTTTATGTAATAAAAGTAACATATAAGCATTCTACCTGATATTAGGTCATTGTTATCCACGAACGTAATAAACCTACTTAAAAAGACGACTGCTCTTGAAGTGGTAAAAAGTGGCAAAGTGGTGGTAAAGTCTGCTTTAAATGTGGTAGAACTCTATGTAGTTCGACTCCGGCGGCACCACCGCCACACCTATTTCTGCTTTATAACAGCAGTACAAGCACTGCTATGTTGCGGGTAGTTAAGCACTGCTATGTTGTGCTAAGGAAGTGGTAAGCGAAGCGAGAATCCGAGGCGTTCCAGCTCAGTGCTCAGGGGTAGAAACGCATCTGTGATCAACCTCAGGCAGGAGCTTGATCTTATCTGGGGATGATAACAGATGTCCATGGGCGGCAGTAACCAAACCATCAGGTGGACTGCAAGCTCGTTTGCTACTTCCATCACATTAAAAAAAATCTTAAGATGGAATTTCTTAAAAAAGTAATCAGTCGCATCCTGTTAAAAGACAGCAGTAATATAGGTATCTACTGCTGCTATAAAGGCCGCCTACAAAAGCGAAAACATTCAGCTATCGTTATCAGTAGTTATAACTAGATTAGATAGACGTCGTTGAACCTCTTTCTACCATTCCGCAATGCAACAGAGTGGTAGCAAAGCAAGTAGGCCTCCTCTATTTGTAATAATATGGAGCGGTGGAGTATAAAATAGATTGTATTCAATCGAACGATGATCAACAAGATGAACATATTAAAAACAGTGATTCGTCTCTGAAGATACCAAGCCAGTTTCTACCTTTTAACGCAGTGTTAAGCGCTGTTGTGTTCTGGTCTAAAGAGCTAGTTAGGTGAGAGAGAAACATATCTGAAGCAATCCAACTTAGTTATGAGTTGCAACTGGTAACGCACCAGTTTCCAACCTCAGATTGGCCTTTTATCCTATCTGGGGTTGATTGTAGATGGGTGGCAGTGGCCACTCACCAGATGGAAAGCACTCTCGATAGATCAACTGTATTATATAAAACTCCCAAAGTGGAAAATCTTCGAATAGGAAGTGTACAAAAATAACCATAGCAGACATTTGTTTAAATAGATATTTCTGTGCATTTTTAACATGACGTTTGACGTGACAGCTCGAAGCACATGTTCCTAACACATGTTAATAATGAGTTATCTAAACAGAGAAAATTTATTCAGAACTTCGTCATGTCGAAAATAACGTGAACTTGGCACCAGTATAATTCCTATTCGACTGTGAGTCTCGTTTGTCCCGTGATCGTAATATGTAAAAATATAATTGTCGGTATATCTGTTGGACGCTGTTGTAGTCTAGTAGTATGATCGGTCTCTCATTAGGAGGTCCAGGGGTCAATTCCCGTATGGTTTTGTGTTTTTATATATATTTTAAATGTTAAAGAAATTATTCATAATAGCAAATGAGCACACGGTCCATGTTATTGTAAATTGACCTTTTTTAACAACCATATATGATTACAGGCCTAACTGAGATTGACCACAGATACATCGTTACCTAAGGGCTAAGTTGGTAGGTATGCCTCAGATAAGTATGGCAAATCTCATGAAAGTAATGTGCGTATCAGAAATCAATATATAATTATTAATTTCTAATTATGATTCAACGGTGAGGTAAAAATGGCACGTGTCAAAGATTAAGCGATTTGCTTTACAAATCCGATGAGTAAGTTATTTTAACGTATAAATGGTAAGATTTGTTTTGCATAAAAACGAATCAACAAACATTTTCTAAGCTTCCCATTGATATAATTTCATGCTATCTACTTTAGTAACTCCTAGATGGCGCTTCAGTACGATATGTCAACCATCTATAGGTAGATAATTAGGTATATATTGAATATTATCGGATCGCTTTAAAAGTGGTATACTTTAATATCTTCAGATATCTACAAAGTATATTTTAACAAAAGACCATTCGTTTATTTAAAGAGATATTCGAGTATGACAGAATGAATATAATTATGACAGAGATTAGGTACCAACAATGTCTACCGGGTTTGGCTAGTACGAAAAGAGATACCTACTTATTCTAGTAATATGTATCATTATTATTTATAACGTAATACAAATATATGTAATCATTCATACCGACCTGTCATTTCGTTCACTGCATAAAATTTATAACTCACACAAATACTAAAGTGGCATTTGATTAATTAAAAATAAACCATTGATACAGATTGTATTAATGGTTATAGCTATAGAATTGTAGACTTTTATCGATTTCATAACATAGCATGAATTTTCCTAGGTTTACCTAAAGTTTAATATCTATAAATCTATATAAATGCTAAAAATAGAAGGCTAAAATAAGTTGCATCTGTATCCCCACATTAACCCTGAAATTTAATAGCATATTTTTTTCTGGATAAAATCCGTAGCAAGCGTGAATATGTTGATAAGTCCACTTGCTTATTTTTTATTCTACATTAGGTCTGTTCAAATACAGTAAGTTTATTAAAATATATGCTTATGTCTTCCGAAAACTCCTAACATAATAATATAGCAATAAAAAAGTATTTAAAAACAAAACAACGATTTACAGATAAAACTCAAAGTTTAAAATGCTGCCCTAAAAATCACCATTTTTAACTTGTCAACATATTCACGACGGAAATGTTCGTGGGGTCTTTTTTATACAAACAAGTACCCAGTCCTTCTGCTAATGGACCACTGTCATTGCTGACTGGCTTTAGCGGTTAAACGACGTAGCGGTCCTGAACACCGGAGTTCATGGGCCCCACAGGCGCACACACGTCTTAAAATGCTAAAAATCCGCAGTCTTCCGCTTTATAACATGTATAAAGTGCGCCAAGTGACACGTCAGGGGAATGTGTGATTCGCACGAGGCGCTTAGATGATTACACGGACAATTGTAATCAACCCCAAAGGCGTGCAAGCCTGACGTAGAGAGACGTGTAATATGACAAAGGCGTAGGTTTTTACAATTTTAGACATCCAAATTCAGCCGTATAAATATAGCTTTAGATAAACAAAGAAAATTAGTTTGCATAAATTTTATAACCCGGAAAACAAAAGGCTGACAAGAACTGACGTTAAGTATGCTAACTTGATCATACTGGTAGTCGCCTCAATTCATCCACGTACCACTTCCTATTATCTCTCTTTCATTATTAATATTTATGAGCACTGAGTAAAGATTTTAAATTGTTCTTATGATCCAAAAAACTTCATATCCAATTTTCTTTACATAAAAATAGTAATTTCATTACGTTGAATTAGCAAACGAGTATGCCGTCCGTCTGAGGGTAAGTGGCCACTGCCGCCCATGGACATCTGTAATCAACCGCAGATAAGATCAAGGTCCTACCTGAGGCTGACCACAGATGCATTGCTACCCCTGAGGACTGAGCTGGAACGCCTCGGATAAGTATGTCTCCCTTACTATCACACCACCCTTCAGACCAGAACACAGCAGTGCTTAACATAAGTTATAAGGCAGAAATAGGTATGGCGGTGGTGTGCAGTCGAACTACATAGAACTCTACCACCTTTAAAAGTGGCAGTGTAACTATAGAACAGGGGTTTTATCTGAAGTAGGTATCTGAAACCAACCATGGGTAAATTGTAACTTATGATCACCACGCTCATAACCAAGTGGCTCACCACCCCATCCACACTCTACTTCCCATACGCAGATCTGTTTCACGACAGAATCCGGTGTGATGTTTGTACTAAGAAGAAAGAAAACAATTTCTTGTAGTATCTTTTGTACCCGAGTACCTCCTCGGTTGTATTATATTTGCTGATTACACCACATTTTCAATGAAAAATTCAAATTTTATATACGAAAATTCAAAAATAAGCAACTTACCCTTTATTTGCTTAATTTTGGAAACTTCTCTTTACACTTCAGAATATTAATTCACCACGATAAACTATGAACATTTAGGTTCACTCCGTTATTTAGGTACACTCCACACATTTCGATACCGCACAATAAATTTAAATAGGTCATTCCATTTTCAAAAAAGGAATTATATTTTGCGCGTAAAATTTTAATTCTTTTTTAATCTATCAGTAGAGTGTTGTCACTCGTATGCATTTGGCAACTGCACAAGATTGCATCTAAATCAAGGTTATTTTCATTACAGCTTCTCTACTCATCATGATTTTATTGTGCTGTATCAATTAATATCGGTTACTCATTACGGAGTTGTCAAATGCCTGCCTACCAAGGAACAAACACGTCAAAGGAATACGCCAAGTACAATAGTTCCTGAAACTGTGGATCATTGTAAAATTTGGATATCTTAAAATCTCAGATAAATTGAGTTATAAATGAAGTACTTCATGTATTTTGTATTAAAAAATACGCAGTATGTACTTACTTAATGACAAAGCTTCTACGTACTAACTTTAAGAAAATTGTAAATCATTTAAGAAAACATCTTGATATTAAAAACAAAATCCGATAAAAATTAAAAAGTTCTCTGGTACTATAGATATTTTTTTAAATTTATGTACGTAATTCATAATGAGAATATTTTAAGAACTTGAACGATTGAATTGAACTATCTAATATTTTCATCGACATTTTATTTATATGCCTCCCGCCATCTATCAAGTTAATAAACTAAACAGATAATTAATTATGTTGAACTGGCTTATTTAACATTTTCAAGTTATATTACACAAGCACCGCCATCTATTATTTCATTACTAAACTAAATTATAGTTCAGCAGACTGTCGTTTATAGAGCTTACATATTACTACGACAGATGGCGTTGTTACCTAAAGGCGAAAGATAAATAAAACGAGGTTATGCTAAAGAAAATAATTACATTAAAATAATCTTTCGATTATCATGTTTTGAAGAACAGAAAAAATATAAATTGGTCATTTCAAATCTTTAAATATTTTATCTACAGAACTAGTTTGAAATATAAATAGTTTATCTGTAGGTGAAGTTTTCGTCGATTCTTTGATGTCAACGGAGAAAGTTGGAAGTTGGTTGATAATTTTAGTAAAGAGTTTTAAATTACGACACGAGATGGCGGTTTCGTAGATTTTGCGATAATTAGTAGAAATTAGCAATTTAAAAAATATCACTAATTTTATAAGAACTCCATATTACAGTGTGATTTATTTATATGCGTATTGGAATATTATTACATCAAATCTGTTGTATAATTCATGTTATATAATTCATACACGTTCATTATAATCTGAATTTTATCAATAAAAATCTTGGTACTTGTTGAGGTATTTTAATTAATCTTACTAGTACAGAATATTTTAGTAATAACAAAGTTAATTATTTCGTTGGTAATGATTAATCATAATATATCTATTAGATAGGTACATAATTTTAACTCCTAAATATTTTTATAAAAATACCTAATATCACTATATATAGGTAACAGAAGATAATTATGTAGGAAGACACAAAATAAAGTGTCGAAATTTAATAATAAAAATAAGAAGCCGAAAATAGAATATAGAACCAAAATAAAATATTTAACTCACATTCTCCGTGTGGATTATGTACTGTTCTGTCGTAACCAGTAGTTTTAACTGACGAATATATTTTTAACGTCTTCTTTTCAATCAACAAACTGAGTTGGTTCAAAGGACAAATACCACTTATGAGTAGTTGTTTATATACTAAAAATTCTCTTAAGTGACAATGAATGTAGGAGGGTCAACCATCAATGGCTATTCTGATATTTTTAGCTATGTGATATTCTGTAAAAATATTTTAATTTAAACGAATATATTGTTTATGTTACCTACTGCTAGAGTATATTGTTTGTGTTACTGTATAATTTAGTAGTAAAGATTAATATTTAGTGAATATTATTTTATTAGTTCGTCGCAAAAAAATAAATAATTTAAAATTTTATTAAAATAGATAATTTAATAAAGTATTTATTAAATTGTCTATTATAAACTATGTTACTATTTTGTTACGTAACATTACAACTACTTTGTTATGTACTAAAGTAATAAAAATATTATCAAATAAATATAACGAGGCTGCATAGTTAAATTATCTTTGACACACTCATTGTCATATCAGAAAAAAAGTATTATGGCGGGGAGGGCGAGAACCATAAAAAAAAAAAATATTTAACCCAAAAAACAAAAAGGTTATTTTTTTATTTTAATTTTTCAAAATATAGTGTATAAATAATAGGTAAAAATATAAATTGATGTTAAATCGGATGCTGACCGCGAAACGAGCGGCAATAAAGTTTTTAGCAGATAAGTAAGTACATTTTCTTTGTAACATTGCTAAGTTTTTTTTGACATTCAACTCTTATCGGGTAAAGTATGGGTAAAGTTTGTTATGGATGTAGTCGTATTTTAAAGTTAGAAATATGAAATTATAATTTTATGATTAGAAAGAAATAATATTTACGTTTTTTTTTTTAATATTAATACTATTATTTACCCGCAGCTTCGCTCGTGTTTATGTACATTCACACAAAGAGGCCGT
>DWPV01004609.1:0-13416 GCA_018251915.1 Urbanus proteus proteus
AATTTAATTGATATAAATGAACAGGAAAATTGAAAATTACCAGTAGCAAAGTTTTTTTTTTTTTATATAACCGAAGTAGCATGAGCATGCAGTCCATCTGTTGGTAAGTGGCCACTGCCGCCCATGGACATCTGTAATAAACCCCAGATAAGATCAAGATCCTACCTGACGTTGACCACAGATGCGTTGCTACCCCTGAGGACTGAGCTGGAACGCCTCGGATAAGTATGTCTACCTAACTACACGTTTCAGACCAGAACACAGCAGTGCTTAACACTGCTGTTATAAGGCAGAAATAGGCGTAGCGGTAGTGCTGCCGGAGTCGATCTACATAGAGTTCTACCACCTTTAAATTGTTCCTAACAACTCTTTTGATGATGTCTGAATGTGTCAACACAAGCTAGCTGGGAAAATTCTTTGTAGCGTAACTCTGAAGGGAACAAAGCCACATATTTTTCGAACTAATAAGACGCTTTCTACACTCATAGCCTCACAGTAGAATTTTCTCCTGTGTCGTGGATGCCATAGACACATAAAGTAAAAATCACAAACACCCAGACCCAGAACAGAAATCCATGACCAAAACAATTTAACTTAGGATAGAATTCCTCCTCATAACTTTCTGATGCAATGGCAATGAAGAACTTATCTGTCAACATTTTATTCTGTCCATTACCTATACCTATAATAACTTCCAATATTGGAATTTCCTCTTCAGGAATGAAGAACTTATTGAAGGATTACGTAGGTCGTATTCCGACTTGTGGAAAATCAGAATAGCTAGAAATATTAAATTTATATTTCTAACTATTGTATAGTTATTCTATTATTATTTATATACGGATTTTATTTTCTCTTGTGTCGTAGGTGTCTTGTACAAATACACGAATACACAAACACCTTGACCCAGAACAGAAATCTAAACTCAGAAGTATGTCTGGCCGGTAATCGAAACCGGGACCCATTGCGTGTCAAACCAGTATGGTGACCCGTGTCGATAGTAACTCAGTATCTACTGTTGAACACCCCCTGTTAAGATTTGTCACAGTCCTTAAAGCAGAAAAAATCGGCGACAAACGATACTCATTATTAGGCAGAGACAGGTGTGGCGTTTGTGCTTTAAGATGCCACTAACGTTATATCTTCACTGTTTATTGAACAAATTTCAAATAGTCGAATTTATGTAGTCTGAGCGCGCTCGTAATTTTTGTTCACAGTCAAACATAAGTTCTCTGTGAAAAGGATCATTTTCTTCATCGTTTAGTTTTCTTAATACATATAATGTAGGCAGATGTCAGAGATACACTTTTAGAAGTAACGCCACGTTATCAAAAAAAAATCAATTGAAATTTTTGTCATTACGAATTTTCCTCTAAATTATCCTCCATAACAAAAGCACCTGAGTCAAACTACCAATATATTATTCATACGGGATACTTCCAGGACTTCCAAACAAACTGTCTTGATGTCTGAGAACGGCTATCAATTTCAATCACTATATATCAGCCAAGTTTCATATCGACAGGCTATCGTAGGTAGGAGACAAACTTCTATTGTGGAAGTTGTATGCTACAAAGTGTAACATAGCAGTAAATCCGCTCTATAAGCTGTTTGTTGACTCTGTGACGGAAGTAGTACATTTTGAAACTTTAGATATTACTAGCTGATGCCCGCGGTTTCACCCGTGTCAGAGAAGTAAAAAACATACAAATTTGAACATAAGTGATGGTCGACTCTCCAGCGACGGCGGCTCATTGCGCGTTTAGGGCGGCTAATGCTGTTTTTCAAAAATAAAGTAACCTAAGTTACGCCTTAGTCCTTCACAAACAGAAACTTCAATTTTATTTATTGCGATGGTACATCCAGAGCCTGCATCGCATAGTCGTATTGTAAAACACAAAACAGAGTGAGGGAGCAATATGAGATCATATTGTATTCCTACTTTTGATTTTTGATTCCCTTTGTGATCGTCTCGTGAAAGGAAGGCATGTTTCATATAGCTTTAATATCCGTGATCCACAGATCTTGTATAGGAGACGAAAGCGAGTTTCTTATCTTCTTTTTCGAATTCAATTTGAAAGCAAAGGTATAGTGTAGAAAGCAAACAGTACAGTGAACTACGTAGCGCCAGGAGTGGCTTATGGAAGTAGCAAACGAGCATGCAGCCCGCCCGATTGTTAGCGGTTACTGCCGCCCATTGACATGTGTAATCAACCCCAGATGCGAATAGTCTTAATTGATGTTGATCATAAATGCGTTACTATTCCTAAGAGCTAAGTAGGAGCGCCTCGGATAAGTATGTCACCCTTACCGCACCCTTCAAGCCAGAACACAGCAGCGCTTAACGCTGCTGTTATAAGGCAGAAATAGATGTAGTGCAAGATCCTACCACCCTTTTTATAGAAATGCCCCATAAATTTTCATTATACCCTAATTACAAACCGTTTTGCAAAAGCAATAAAAAGTAAAAACCCAATAACGTTTTCCTACAATAACACGTAACTAATTAGGCAATTAACTTCGGAGTAATTACCAATCATTAACGTTTAGCGGCGAACCTCTAGGCATACAAATTTATCTCTTAAAAGAAAAACTCCTGTTTTCATAAAATTTTTCGTCATTACTTTGAAGTGTTAGTATTCTGTATTCTGGTCAGTTGGGTCGATTTTTTTGAAGGTTTGAAGTAATATAGTGTCTAGATGGTACAATAACAATTGAATCTTACATTTTTACTAGCTGATCCCCGCGGTTTCACTCGCGTTAAAGAAGTAAAAAGACGTACACGTTTAAACGTAAGTTATATCACGCTCTCCCGCGACGTTGCTCGTATGCGCGTGCAGCGCCCGCTAATAATTTTTCATGATTTAAAGTAGCCTATGTTATGCCTTAGACCTTTAGCTATCTTCCAGTGAAAGTCCCGTCAAAATCGGTCCAGGCATTTAGAAGATTACCTCAGCCAAATAGACAAACAGCCAGACGGACAGACAATTTATTAAATTGCTATTTCGTTCTAGGTGCCGTGTCTTTCAAATGCATTGAGTAAAAAGTTGTTTTTTTGTAATCACAAACAGACACTTCGATTTTATTTATTTGTATAAATGTAGATCAAAACAGTTTTATTATATTTGAGGTCAAAAAAGATAGAAGAAGTAATTAAATAACCTCCAAAAATGTAGCAACTTAATTTTGTGCCTTATAACAAGGTTTTCTCAGAAAAAATAACAAGACTAAATAATGGTTAGCGATTATTTCGAAAATGAGTATAATTGTGTCCTACGAAAAACAAAACATGTAAGACGTAAAAAGTATAAACGTTAATAAGAAATGTTTTCTTACAACTTTTCGTGTTATCTCCGAGCCGCTGGTTTTTGTTGTGGGTTCAGAGTAAAAAATAAAGACAGACTCTCGAAATTATAATGAAACATATTTATGCAGTTCTGACGATTGTGTAGTAAACACAAATGCATGCTGGGGAATGAATTCGATGCAAGTGTTCCACACTTTGTGGTAATTTGAAGGTGATCCTTTGCAGTTCAAATGCGAGAGCATCAGCGCCGCTACTATTTCTTCCAAATAGAAACAATGTTACACGATGTTTTATTCTGGTTTCTAGAGTGTGGTAAAGGAGACATATTATACCTAAGTATTCCAATTTAGTAGGTACTCAAGCCTAATAGATTATTATCTTATCTGGGGTTGATTAAAAAAACGAGAGCCATTTCGTAGAATGATATAATTTGATTACACACCCAATATGGATACGTACGTGAGTTGTCCTTTAACGTGTCTCTGATACTTTATCTTTATTTTTTGATTTGAGATCTGTGGAAAAAGTATAGGACTTATTTTTTGTGAACAAATAACATGTCATTTTCTTTTAATAATATTATTTTTTGCTTCTGTAACAATCCCATTAGGAACCTCAATTATTAAGTTATAGAGGTAATAAGCGGACATGTATTGGATTGAGTAGCCATTGATTCGAAATGGACGAGGTACGGATGTCCATTTAATCCCAAATTAGGTATAATATAAATAAGATTTTTTATTCATACCGGAAACTCGTTCTTGTAGTAAACACCTAGTTTTTAGTAAACAATAATTTGCATTGAGTTACTATTTTTAATACTACTTTAGTTTTTCCTTCAATAAATATAAATAGTTAAATTTCAAACTATTTGTTTAACATACGATTAAACATACATGAAGATTGTATTCAACTCCTATTTTCATAAAATAGAATAGAATACAGCTTATTGTTAATATGACGAATATATTTTTGCGTATAATTCATATTGATTCTGATATTGGAAAAGATATAATAAACCCGTATGAATAGAGCATTGTGCTCGCTTCCATACCTTGCGTGACAGAACGTTGTATTAAAAACATATTTAAAACATAATACGGCTCGGAGGACCAATATTTGTGTATTATTCCCAGAATGTTCTATATACAATTCTCAAATTTGGATGAAATCTCTCAATTTATCTAGGAAATAGGTAATAGTAGTTCTATGTGCAGTTATTTAATTTCTTCGAATTATTCTAATCTTCGCGTAGAAAAGGGGGCCATTAAATAATTTAATTCAGGAGATACAAATGCTTCCACAATGTTTTTGATGTGGCTCTTCTTGTGGACTATGATGGATGAATATGATAGAATGTGGTAGAACTCTTGTGGTTAGACTATTTCTACCTAACAACGGCAGTGTTAAGCACTGATGTGTTCTTGCTTGAAAGCTGCGGTAAAAAAGACATACTTATCCGAGGCGTCCCAAGTTTTTATAAAAGTATTGAATACTTAGACGAAAATGGGTACTTCAATTCCATTTGAAGTTGACTACCTATGTTAATAGTGGCAGTGCTACCCCTTTATCACCAGGTGGACATGCTTTTTCCTGTTTCAATTTCGTGCAAAAACAAACACGTAACATGAATAAAAGCCCACATGAGTACAAGCAAAAAGTATTTATTTATTATTCCGTATAACACACGAGAATGCTTTATTATCTCTGTCCTTTACAAAGGACGGCATTCGTGAAAGTAATTTTGTCAGCTCATGTTTTAAGGCTACATAAAGGACAACGGATCTGTATTTCTTTTCATCTGATAGGTCCGGTATATTAACTAGGCTGAGAAGTCTTACGAGTCTTCCGTTATATTTCATAGAGGGTTCTTGGTTCAACGGTTCAGATTAAGTTTATTTGGTGTACGAAAAATTTAGAGATATGTCATTTTTTTGTTATGTAACCGATTAGCAAGTAACAAATATTCGCGAATGTGACTACACTAGTGGTCACTATACACATCATCATATTGTATTTGTCTAAAGCCTTTTCAAACGTACCCTATCTAAATACTCCTAACTATAGGCTCACAGGTGTCTATGTACCACGCCATTGACATTCACTCCCCTTACTACATCGTTATTCGTCACATAATGGCTATCTGAATCTTATTTATTCAATGGTTATTCACAATACTCGTATTCATTTGATCGTAATATATTCAGATAGATGAATAATATCGTATTTGTACGTTATTTTTACTACATGTGTCTGATATTTTATTTATTTTAGATTCGCAATAAAACCGTAACCGAGTAAATGTATTGGAATAGGTTGTGTTATAAATAAATATAAAATTCATTTATTTCTCGAGACTATAGATTCATAATTACGTAGTTAGCAACAGTATACTTAGAAGCTATGTTAGTAATAAGATTCATAAATTCAATTTATATAAAATAATTAATTGAATTAATATAAATATTTATAATATTATTATTTATTATACATATATAATATTTAATTATTATGTCATTTTCATAAATTATTCATATGAGAATTTTTAAAATTTTGTATTACTTACAATTAGGATTCAATCATCCAGGGCTATACTCGTATACTACAGGCCTTAAACGCACCTGTTATATGCAGGCGGGTAAAATTTCAGAGGGGACACCTATCATGTATCATCCTCAGAATTCTGATGATTTAAAGGATGTGGCAAGGCATTATTTCCTTTGTTCTCATGTGTAGCAACGTCTGGCGACTTTAAAACGAACTCCAATCTTGTATGACAAATGAGAGTCATTTGTGTGTCTATTAGGTAGAGTGCATACTCGCTTACTACTTATTTTTACAGCACAGAAGTATTAAAGAGCAAACAGTCTACCTGAAAATAAGTTGTCTCTGACGCCTATTCTTATCAACCTCAGATAATATCAGTGCCTTAGAGTATGCCTCTTTTATCACACTATTGAAACGAGAATACATCAACGCTTAAGACTATCTTCTTCCGTTCTACCATCTGTGAACATTTATTATCAACTACATAGTATAAAACAAAGTCGCTTTCCGCTGTCTGTCCCTATGTATGATTAGATCTTTAAAACTACGCAACGGATTTTGATGTGAGTTTTTTTAATAAACAGAGTGATTCAAGAAGATGGTTTTTATGTAATTTAAGGCGTGCGAAGCCGCGGCCAAAAGCTAGTCAATTATAAAATTAACTGGTCAAATCTGTATCTTTACTACGACGCGAATAAAACAATCAAAGCAGGTGGATGCATTTCGAGAATTCCAGGCAGCTGTATCAAATTAGATTATCTATAAGCATCCTATGATT
Source organism: Urbanus proteus proteus (assembly GCA_018251915.1). Classification (NCBI taxonomy): domain Eukaryota; kingdom Metazoa; phylum Arthropoda; class Insecta; order Lepidoptera; family Hesperiidae; genus Urbanus; species Urbanus proteus. The sequence goes on from DWPV01004609.1 coordinate 6,633, forward strand.
CTTGGCGTATGAATTCTGAATACCCAATTACGATGCAATCAAATTCAATGTCAATGTGAAACGTACGACAGGTGACCGGCATACATTGTAAAATGATATTGTAATGTTCTGTACACACTTCATGTTAGATGGTAGGTTTTGTTCATATAAAAGGTTAAATTTATAAGTGGTAGAACCTTTTGTGGTTTAACACTGGCGGCGAGTAAGAAATTATTCTAAATCATTTGAATAAATCTTAGCTTTTGTGGTTTAACTCTATCGGCGAGTAAGAAATAATTTTAAATCATTCGAATAAATCTTAGCTTTTGTGGTTTAGCTCTATCGGCGAGTAAGAAATAATTTTAAATCATTCGAATGAATCTTAGCTTTTGTGGTTTAGCTCTATCGGCGAGTAAGAAATAATTTTAAATCATTCGAATAAATCTTAGCTTGAGGCAATCTTCTAAACGGCTGGACCGATTTTGACGACTTTCACTGGCTGAAAGCGCACATTCCACGCGCATGCGGACGCCGGTCGGGAGCGCGGGATATCACTTAGGTTCAAATAAGTACGCCTTTTCACTTCTTTACCGCGGGTGAAACCGCGGGGATCAGCTAGTTAGTTCTAAAATCTTTCGTATTGATCTACTAATATCTCAACTGGCTCATGTATATCAGGCTTAATAAGTATATTACAAGTAGTGCAATTTGCACATGTATCATTTATATTCAGCATATGTTTCATCTGTCATAATATACGACGTAGAAGACCAGTGTACATATTTTAATCAGCGTACGTACTCAATTCAATGCGTGTTTATTCCAGTTAGTATTAATATTGGACTGTATGAATTTTGTGAGATATTTGTGAATAAATGTTTGAAAAATGAACTATTTTTGATATTTAATATGTAACGGGTATTCGCGACACGTTTTGTTAAATATGCCGATATTTCAAAACTGTTGCATGATTGGCATATCGACATAATTAACAAAACGTATCGTGAGTACTCGTTACATATTAATGACTTAAAAGTATCAATTGCGCGATGATACTACACTACACTAAGAACTATGTTTGGTTATACTGTGGAGATACCTTCCACCGCCATACCTTATAACAGCAATGTTAAGCGACGCTCTGCTTTGGTTTAAAGTGTGTGGTTTGATATCAATTCACTTTTAGCCTTATGGTGATGAAGATCTTTAGATAACTTTATCTTACCTTTGTCTTAAGGTATTACTCCTATCAGGAGTAAATTTAATATAACCATGTGCGACGCTCCTGCCATCAGACGGGATTCATGAAAACGATTATCACATTACATGAGAAGGTATAACATCCATGGACAACTTCAGGCTCAAGTATGTACTTAGGCTTTCAATCCTACTTGAAGCTCAAATGTCCATAAACTACAGTGATCACTTTCTATTTACAATTACAAGGGTTATTTGTAACAATTATTACAAGGGTTATACTTGTATGTTAATTCGCTATAATTTCTATAACACGAAAATCGTAACACTAATCTCCAAGATTTCAAGGATATCACACAAGGATACGGTAATGGCGCTTAGGGTGGCGTAATTATGTAAGTACCCTTTTGCTCTTAAGGTGGCCTATTAGCGCAACAGTTTCGTCCAATGACGTCATTGAGGGGATAATATTGCTTATCCCGGATTAAGGGACTTTGTCACGGTCTTCGTTAGGGCTGTCAAAAATTTTCGGATGATTGTAACAATTTTCTTCTGAGCTATAGAATTATTATACATCATCAACCCATTATTGTCCCACTGCTGGGCACGGGTCTCCTCTCATTTTAGGCCTTTGTCCACCGCGCTGGCCAAGTGCGAATTGGTATACTTCACACACCTTTGAGAACCTTTTTTTTTCTCTCAGATGTGCAGGTTTCCTCACGATGTTTTCCTTCACCGTAAAGCAAGCGATAATTAATTTCAAATTTCTAATACGCACATAAATCACTCACTCAATCACTGCTCCTATCAATTATTATACATGAGAGAAATATTGGATTTATGGAAAGAACTCAAAAATCGTACAAGAATAATAATTTTCCATAAGATGTATTTTTATTATTTAGGTAGCAAACGAGAATACTTCATTGTTTGTCACGGTCTTCGTTAGGGTTGACATACACAAAGTACACTCCAAAAATATAAAATGTTAAAGAAATCAAAAAAGTAATTAAAAAACTTATGTCAAAAATGTCAAAAATGTAAAAAAGTAATTAAAAATATTATGTCACTTCTTTTAGCATTTAACATTTTTTTCGATAACTATATAAAAATATTTACTTCGTGATATTTAGAATTAAGATAATTACTTTTAAATAACTGTCTTCGTAACTTAATGTTCTTTTTAATATACTGAAACCTGAATATTGTAGGGTTATTGCCAATTAGTAATTGATAACCAATGTCTTCTTTATCACACACTTAAAACCAGAACACAGCAGGGCTTCACACTGCTATTATTAGGCAGACTTAAATTGTGCGGTAGGACCAGCAGAGTCGAACTACGAAGAGTTTTACGACCAACAGAATATATAAAAAAATATATTATATATTAATATATAAAAATATATAGAGCGTATCCTATGAAGCCAAAATTCATAACTACATAAAGTTCACAACAATATTACCTAGTAATAACTACTAGTAACTACCGCAAGTAGTTATAACTAGTAGTAAAACTAGTTCAACATCTCAAGGGTCCGAGTTATACAACAGTGGGTATAACGGAGAAACGGCCATTTGATGTACACTTAAATGAATTGCTTTACTTTAGACCAAATTAAATTCCAGATTGGAATGGCGTTTCAATTTGTGAGATTTATTATTACGTTCAAATAAAGTATAAGTTACAATTCCAATTCCAGTGTTAATTGTACATTGATAAAGATAGTATACTATTGATTTAATAGCTTTCATTTTTATATGATTGTAGTAGCAAACGAGCATGCAGTACACTTGATCGTAAGTGGTCACCGCCGCCTCTAGACATCTGTAATCAACCCCAGAGAAGATCAATGTCCTACCTGAGGTTGACCACAGATGCGTTGCTACCCCTGAGGAATGAGTTGGAACGCCTCGGATAATTATGTGTCCCTTACCACACCATTCAGACCAGAATACAGTGCTTATCACTGTTGCTATAAGTATATACTGTGGTATGCGTCAGTTTAAACCAAAACAGAACAGAATCGGTAAAAAAATCGTGTTATGGAGTTTCAGTACTTGTGATTTCAAAATAACAACTTGTTACTCAAGGCGTATGAAACTATGCACGATACCTATTGTTGTCTGTTTGGCTGAGGTACCTAATCTTCTAAGCAGCTGGACCAATTTTGACGGGACTGCCACTGGAATAGCTGAAGGTCTAAGGCGTAACATAGACTACTTTAATTTTTGAAAAAAATATTTGCGCGCACTCACCATGTTCGAGGGCCCCCTCGCGGGAGAGCGGGATTTCAGTTACCTATGTTTAAATATGTATTCCTTTTTACATTGTAAACGCGGGTAAAACCGCGGGGATCAGATAGTAATAGATATACCTAATAGATTTGGCACACTTAGTATAGTAAAGGTAAAGAAAGTATTATTTTGAAATACACTTAAGCTCGAAGGTTTTGAAATACACTTAAGCTCGAAAAGGAGTACTCCTTTCTTATCTTCTATATTATTAGTTCATTTAGGAATCCACACGTATCTTGTTAACCATCTTGTATTGTTATAATCCGGTTGGCAGCTATATTCCAGTTCGTTCGTATAAGAAAAAAATGATTGTAATTGCCAATTTGTGAATACCCTGTGTTAATATATCAACAAAAATCAATAAATACTTTTATATTTTGTTTTATAGATGTTTATTTACTATTTCTAAGTAGGTGTTTGTGGAATGCCTTCACGCTTTAAGTACTCAATTGATCGTCATAAAATTTTGCACACGCATTGCTAGGAGTTCAGAAAAGGGAAATAGAATACATATAAAGCATATAAAGTACCTTTTATCCCGAAAAAAGATACTCCTCCCAAAGGGATAGAAAAGTATCTTTTATTCCTACGGCCTCTTGATATGAGTTAATTGCATTTGTTTTGTACCAGGAGCATCCTAACTACATACAATATTCTTAAGATTTAACCATTAGGCTATAACTGCTATAAAGATTCTCACAGTTATTATCTCAGATAAATAAAGATTTATCATTCCTAACAAAAAAATGAAGCCATTTTTAAAATGATCGGGTTATGACAGCGATTATGTGAGCGCAAATGAACTAAAGGTACTGACAAGAAACTATGCTAGTTTTGTGTAAGTGTGTGCGTATAAATACATGAAAGTAGCGTCGTTTTTTGGCTTCACTCAAATATAAGGCGGTGAGTAATCTACCTATTTTTTATCTGAGGTTATTATATTGTAAAAATATGTGCAAATAGGAAAGTTACCAGCTATAGAATAAAATGGAGTGCTTGGTGAGTGAAAGTGAAAGAAGCCAGAAATAACTTCCCTAATATGATTAGGGGTGATTTGACATGGGTTTCCTTTTAACGGATTTTCCCATGGGAGTACAAAACCTATTAGATTTTCCCAAACGCAGTTAAACGCTTTCTTTGAGATTATTTTGCCCCATAAATAGAAAATCAAGATAAAATTATAAATCAGGGTATAACAATTATTCTCACAATTATATCTCAAAGGTGGTAGAACGCTGTAGTTCGACTCCGGCGAAAACACCGTCACATCTATTTCTGTCTTATAACAGCAGTGTTAAGCACAGCTGTGTTCTGGTCTGAAGGGCTGAAGGGTGTGGTAAGGGAGATATAGGTATTTATCCGAGGCTTTCCAACTCAGTCCTTAGGGGTAGCAACGTATCTGTGGTGAGCTTCGGGTAAGACCTTGATTTTATTTGAAATTGATTACATGTCCATGGGCGGCAATGGCCACTTACCATCAGATGGACTGCATGCTCGTTTGCTACTTCGGTCATAAAAAAAGCGGACGACGAAATAATCAACTCGTCTTATTTACTTTTCGTAAGTTTTCACTCCACAAACAAAAAAGCTACCCAACTCATATAATTTAAGCATCACTAACGTCACACTACAACAGGCGTCTCTTACAGGTGGTCGCGACATACGTGGCAGCGAACTCGTCTCTCCAGTTTGTGGAACACAGACCCATCCACTGGGCGGGCGGGCGCGACTCCCCGCCGCCCGACACTCCCCTGTGTGGCTTTGACGGCTCTCTGTGCCCGGATAACTGTGAGTTTATGTTTACAATGGGCTTGTACCCAGAGATTTATATATAACCAAGATTCGCTCGTTCCATACTTCAGACGCGCGAACCTGTGTTTGCCTTTTAATCAGATACTTTCGCTAGACTGCGGCTCGACCCAACGTGTGACAGAGAACAAACTATATCAATTACATAATGCAAGAGCGAGATAACTGTAACTATCACTACGCCATCTTTTCTTCAGCAGTTACGCAAAACGTTAACAGTTTTCGAATGCGCAGGGCCTTTCTACGGTTCTATAAATCTTTGCTTGTACCTATAAGATATTTATAGATAATGTTTTTAACATAACGATAAGACAGGTTGTCTGATAGAAATAAGATGGTACAAGTAGGTACCTTTTATTGTAAAAGTACCTACGACTTTCTGATATAAATAGTTCTGATAGTACAAGGTCCTATTATTGTGAAAGTAAGTATGAAGTGTACCTACAATACTATCGTTATGTAGATAGGTATTTGCAAGATTGAAATTATTATTATAAAGTGCGTTTCCATTTACCGGATAGTACAAGTAGAAAGTTTGGATTGACAGATAAACCAATAATCGATTTTTACACCTAATACCTATCATTTTAAAGTTCAATTTAAGAAGTACCTATAATTACTTAGCGAGTTACTTGGTTATTTTGGAAACGACTAACCAACTAATTTTGATACGTCTAATTATTGCCGAATTTACCCGAGGGCCATGAAATATTCGCTTCAAGCGTCATTGGCGATTTAAACGTTAAACTTAAACGTTAAAAACAAATGTACGGGTTTCGTTGCAAATTGTGGCGATATTCAGTCAATGCTGACGCTTGCCAATAATATTTCGTGGCTCTCGGGTTACGAAATTTCAGCTTTGAAATTTTCATTTATGAAACCATAGACTGCAAGTGGCAAGTGTTCGGTAAGCCCGCACTGAAACTTCCTTATGAAAACTAATAAAACAATATAACTTTAAATCGCCATAGCAGTACTGCCTCAAGTAGGTAACTACGTCAAAGAAAGATATTTTCTTTACCTAGTACCTTACTTTTCTCGTATAAAATTGAACATTGATTTTGCGAGAGATTTCATTTAAAAAAATCAGTTACTCTATTATGTTATCATTACTAGAGTAGAGTAATAGAGAAAGAAAAGCTATATAAACAGTAAAAAATATATTAAAGTGGTTATGAAAAGGGTCTTGTTTAATATAATTTTATTAGGGTCCCCTTATCGCTAGTAAAAATGTTAAAAGATTTAATGAATACTGAACGATACGAGCGACCCCTCTTATCACGGTTTTATATATTAAATAATTTGCTATACATATAAGTAATTTTTAAGGGTATAATTCTACCAACTTTTATTAAAGGTGTAAAACTCTATGTAGTTCGACTCAGGCGGCACCACCGCCACACCTACTTCTTCCTTATAAAAGCAGTGTTAAGCACTGCTGTATTCTGGCTTGAAGGGTGTGGTCAGGGAGACAGACTTATCCGAGGCGTTCCATCTCAGT
>DWPV01004610.1:0-13416 GCA_018251915.1 Urbanus proteus proteus
TCCACTATTTTTTTCTTCTGGCCGGCACTTTCATTTTTGGGTACAAATTGTTCGAGACTTGAATGATCTCCTTTAAAACTTCCTTGTATTTTGCCTCAAAAATTCCATTTGTGTTGTAATGGTCAAATGCCACAAATAATCCAAATCCCAAAGCCCATTCCAAATTTAAAGACGGGAGTTTCTGACAACCAACTTCTGGAATTGTGTCTAAATAAATCAAAGGATACTGAGAAATCCCATCGGTGTCGTAGCCATTGTCTTCAAAGTGGCCACCATTTGGCACGTAAACTGCCCACATCTCTTTATGGCGCACAATGCTACCGTCTCTGTTTCAAAATTGAATTTGAATGGATTACGTCCCTATAATATGAAAGATGCAGATAAAATTTACGTCGGTGACAATACGACAGTAAATGTTTCGCGTAACTTATTGTTTTAAAAAACTTTCTGTTTATTTAGTTAGTGTTTATTGTTATCTGCTATCTTTCTGCTTTTTGTTTAGAGGATATTTGTGGAGTTTGTCTTTTTCCCGATATATTTGAATGTTCTTCAACAGTATCTTCGACTTCTTCAGTATTAATACGACCTAACATCAAATTTAGGAATGAAATTCGATGATTTCATTGGTTAATAACTGCTTGTCTCATTATAGTAGTTTCTTTTTTAGAAAAAAGGTTGTTTCTTCCATAGCTCACAATATTCTTAAATGCGTGTATGTCACTGTATGATTCACATACAAAAAAATAAGAAGAATCGTACCATTTATTATCTATGACTATCACTTGCCTCTGGAGGAATAAACCTATACAAGACCTGAGTAAAATGAAGTCTCGTATAAAACTTATAAGGGACGTAATATTTCATTTTACGTTAACGTTACTTGAAATAATTTCACGGCTCATAAGCTTGTAGCATGCGGAAAGCCAATAAATATAGATTCCGGGTTTAAACTTATCGCTTTATTACACTAAATCAACGCTTTAGTCAATATAGATGCTAAGTACCTAATTGTATTTCTAATAGTAATGAGCATCGCGTATAAATAATTCTGTTAGGCAATTACAGTACTTACAAATGGATCGGAAATGGGGATATCATACGCCAAACAACAGTTTAATATTGTAATTAGTAGGTCGTTGATATGATATTTTATATTATTCTAATTACTCTTTTTTTAAACTGGTCAGTTATTGTTTTAAAGTGGTTATTTGAATTCAATCCGCGTTAACACGTTGATATGAAATTGTAGTTTAAGATTTTTTTACTGTGCCTACAGTTGTTCATCAAAATCGGTTATAAATGTGGTATTATGAGTCACTTATAAAAGTTCACCTTTCACGTTCAATAGGAAAAACCTTAGTTTCCGTCGTGAAGTAAGAATTTAATAAAATGTTCAAAAAAAAATAACATGTTAACTATATTACGCCATTTGGTTTTCCCATACAATTATGAATCAATAGTGCTTCGTAAAAATTATTAAGCCAAAGTTCACATGTGTCATAGCTTAGCAGTTATTATGTCGTGTAGAAGTTGGCGACTTGGCGAATTAAAACATAATACTATAAAACTAATATATATATTCACACAATTTTACATTAAAGCAGTACGCAAGACTATTTTCAGGCCTCCCCCAGTTGTGGAGACGCGTGCCTGGTAGTGGCATACAAGTTGAAGTCATAAAATCATAATGTTTATAGTTTGATAGGGATCTCATCGATCCTAATTTGCTTGTTAAATTGTATAGTTAACATCTTAAACAATGTTATCGAACAACAATATTATTAAACAGATGTTATCATAAGATACCTAATGAATATTCATACATATTCGTGAATAAAACATAATCCGTTGCGTTGCTTGTGATGCAATTGGCAACTCCTGTTTTGTTTCGCTCGTGATTCGTTAATTAAATTACTTGAATAGCAACGAGGGATAAAAGTGTAATCATAACATTTAATCTGCAAATAATTGTTATCACATAGATCGGATAAGCTAAATCATAGTACAACCTTTGTGTATGGAGTCCAATGAATTCACCGGAACGTATATTTCTGGCTTCGAATAGTGTCAAGCGCTGCTATCACTATTGTTTTCTGTTTGACTCACGGGACATTTTGGAACAGGTTTAGTCGTCAAAAGTCTTTGTGTATATGTGTGTCTTTAGTGCACAAGAATGGCGGTGATTACTTCCCGCCAGATAGACTCCAAGCCCCTATACTATTTTAAATTCAGTAAGTAAAATAAAACTGTATATTGAAGTAGGCGCTTAAACCGCTCTATATATGTTTAGAAATGTCTTCTTTTGTCAAACGCCAACGTAAATAATCATTAGCATCTAAATAAGGATGCCCCGATAACCCACAACACAACCAGTTATATTAGTGGCGCCGTGAAACGGCAATTTGTTATCTAATTTTAATTTACATATAATTGTCGCTACCTAATACGTCTTGTCAATTCCGGAGGCGGTATAAGAAATAATCTTATTATGGGTGGTTTAATGAGGAATTAATATGCATGTAGTGATGATAATATTCGTTCATTGACAAGCTTCGCTGAGTGGTTGGCTCCTTAGTGTAAAAGTAGTTATTTTATGTCATTTGTGTAAATAAATATCAAAATTTGTCCACTCCACTCTCGAAAATGATAGAAATCCTAACGTTTCCCAAAATGGAATTAACCAGGTTTGATATTTATCTGCAAGGATTGTCACTACTTGTGTATGTACATATAATCTACGAACTGAAATTTACGTTCACATGTCAATAATTTAAATTACAATAAAACTGTTGTTAGTCGTTACTTCTGCGCCATTTAACATTAAATAGACATTAGATACATTCAAAATGTTTAGGTATCTCATAACTAGTTAAGTAGCAGTAAGTATTTAATCGTCTGTAAAAATATGTTATACATCAGACCTTGACATTTTAGACACTTCAAACTTCCTCCAAGCTTCACACTGACTTCTAATATTAGACAGGATATCATATTTATGATAATAATTATTAATTCCTTATCGATGTCATGTCAAGGTGTTACAACTTACATTTTCACATATTCCGCAATGTAACAAAATGAAAATACATGAATGAATTAAACATACTGTTTCTACTGAAAAAATATTAATTGTATAATGTAACAAGAACTCCTACTATTTATTGTAAATATTCTTATTAATTTTATTGTAGGTCCAGCTTTTCTCAAGACAGTTATTAGATGAAATATTTTTCACAATGGCGACTCAAGCGACTTGGTACAATTGCAAGAACTTTCATTCGTACTTAGGGACACACTTTTATCATTTTAATTTAATTAATACATTCGACTATTGAGTTAAAGGACGTATTTTTACCACAATATTAATTTTCCCTTTTTTGTTATCAATTCTCTATTTATATTCTCGTTACTTGTTTTGATTTAGGTAGGTAATAGCCATAAAAACATGGTTTAAAGTACATAATAATAACATTATACCGGTTCATAACTAACATAGGCACTAATTGATAATTTATCTAATTGGAATTGAAAGACAGGCCATAAATGAAATGTTAACAAAAATGGAATGAGGAGGTGCCAGGCTTCTTAAATAATACATTCATACTGAGCTCCGTGGAGTAGAAAACCTGTGATGTATTTCTGATGACCCTCCTATTCTCCTGGCAGCTTTCACTTTCGCTTTGGATATCGCTTAGTCAGAGGAACCACTAAATTTTACACCCGTTTTCTATTCCATCAAAAGTTGTATCTATAGACATCGTACCTAGACCAAACCAGACCTATGTTTCTGGATTGATATCTGGATCTATATCCAGCCCCTTAAAAAATATTGAATAGAAAAATATAATTCAGTCTGCCACGGCACGTAAAATGTAAAGCGTCAATCAAATTTTACCATTTAACAGTTTGACGTTTGTAACAGCCCTTACGCAAGCACAATTAAAGTACTTGTAACGACAAGTAATTGCTTCGACCTATATAAACAAGCTGAGTATCTACCCTGCCCGTAATAGATTAGATGTCGAAGGCTAGTGAGATTTATCGATGCGGAGGTACGCAGTAGCGGTAAGAAAAATAGTAAATTTTCACCTAACATTTGCCTTCGCATGCGATAATTAATTGAAGTAACGTTTTAGATGGAAGTTTTGTCGTTTGAGCTTGAAGACACAAGTACCAATTTTGGCCATAATGTGTACCTTTGTGTTAACTTCAGCTAATCGTTACTGTTCCTCTGTTGGCCACAGATCTTATCTTGTTTATTAAATTTAGAGGACTGTACTTAGACCACACTCCACGAAGATATGACCAGCGTTGAGAGGTTTCATAGGTAGTATATGAAACTAAGTACTCAACGAGACAAAATTCTCTCAGGTTTCTACGATACTTCCTTTCATCGACAAATCAAGTGTTAATAATTTGTTCGTCATTGACGACTCGCATGAGACCACCATAATTATGCATCTGATATACAAAGGGTTCCACATTGTCCCCCGACAATAAGTTAAACATTTGACAGATGAATTTAAATTTCTGATTTAGGTCTGGGTTTTGGTTTTGTTCTCCTTCCGTGTGTTATGACAGAAGCGATAATAAAAATCCGTATGTGAGGTCAAATAACGTGTTATTTACTTAGAACTTAAAGAACGCGTTATTTGGCTTCTTGAAAGTTTCCAATACCCACAAAACTTCGATAATTAGCGAATCGGTAATCACAGCACAAAATTGTACTCTCTTATCTCTATAAGACACCTTCTCGTACAAATCGGATCTCATTTTCGCTCGGAATTGCCTCGAAACATGTTAACAATTTACTTCGCGAAAAATGGCGCCCCGTCCATTATCCCGGAATTTTTCTAACATTTCTTTACATTCTCCTCCTCGATTTCTTACATTTTTTTACATTCCACTTCTCGTTTCGTTACAAATTTCCGTACATTAACAATGCGGCTTTGAATTCAAATGTATGCATCTCATTTTTCTCTCAGTTCGTTTTCTCCGCAGCGAAAATATTCTTCGAACGGCACGCGACCTTACTCATAATTATTGCTTAATGGTGGTAGTCACAGAACAGAAATTTAATAGAAATGATACGATAAAAAACGTTTTCAAACCATTATTCCGTATACTATTTTGTCACTTTTTCTTAATGTCCTACATATTTAATGAGTTTAGGATCCTTAATTGACAAATTATGAATGAATCATTCAGAATAATTCAGTCACTTTACATAATATACCTACTCCTGTGAAAATATTCATACTTCTAGATCCATCGGTTTAATTGCTATGTTGTTAAATAGTATTAAAATTATTAAGAAGATAGAAGATATTATAAGGATATATTTTTAATAATAATTTGTTAGTCATTTCTATATCTTGCTATTCTATGGTGTCAAGTAATCACTAGGTCTTACAATTGTAGAACTGCGCGTGCAAAATTATTCACCAGTCTTTTAATTGCTCGAAGACGCTGAAAAATAAACTCAGGTTTTCATTTAATGTTTAAAATATAATGCAAAGGAATTTATAGTTTGCTATATTAAGTTTTACAGGGCTCGCACCGCATTTGATGGCTATGCATGTTTGGCCAACGTCATGAATATCGCCCCATTTTTTATCAGATTTATTAAAGGAATCCATGACATAAATGACGCTAATTTTCTATTTAAGCTGCTTGTTAATTTGTTACGTCGATTTTATTTTAAAAAATATAGGTATTTGAAATTTCAACTTCAATAAATCCGCGCAATGTAGTAACTTAAAAATCTCGTAAGTATATGCGTATGCTGATTGAACCCAATATTTATTTATGCCTCTTGATTGCGTTGAGTTTCAACTATAAACTTATCCAACAACACCAAAATATAATTTCAACAAGATCATATATTATGTCGCTTAATCCAACTCAACGTAGTGCCTAGACCTAGAACATTACCCCTAATGCAGGCAAAAGAGCGTTAAATCCTCTCATATCTAACTTTAATGTGTTGTTCTGGCAACACGTTCGCGTAATTACTGTACACACGCCTTATACAGCGCATTAGCTTGTTTTGTACAAAAAGACCAAACGTGACTCGAGTTTCAAACAAAACTGTTTTGTCGCTGTTAGTTACTACGCAGTTCTGCACTCATTTTTCAACACAATTTAGTCGTTTTGATGCGTGGTAAATATATTTACTTCTAACGACTACGACCTTATCGTAGCCAGATATGATGGACATGCGATATGTTCACGATGATCTTATAAATCTTTTACTTCTTCAACTAGTTCTTAGTCCCTTACTTTAATCCTCTGGGTTAGCAATATGCCTAAGTAGAGCTCGATAGGGCAACGCGCAAAGAGGACTCCGAATGGCTTTCCCTGCTGAGATCACGGAATCCTCTTTGCAGTGCCTAAGACGGCCACCGGGAGGTTTAAGATCGGAGATGCAATATATGCGTGACCAAGCTCAGATAAGATTCAATATTTTTAGACTAAATACAAAATATGGTGGCAGCGCCATCCATCAGTTGGACTAAATACTCGTTTGCTATTAGCGTCATTATTAACCATAGCTTAAACTTAACTTTCAATATTGTACGATCGTTTATCGTGAGTCGTGATAAGATCGGTGTCGTACAAAATAAATAGTTCGAAAGCGAATACAATTGCTAACTAACGCGGTTTTCATCCTGCGGTGACAGTTTGCAGTTCTGAATAAATAATGGTCGAGAATAAAGCGCCACCGTCAGTTGGTGCGTTTATTTGTTCGTTCTACTTATTTTCTTTTTCCTGTATATTGTATTAGGTCAGGTGTTGTTTCCAGTAGTTAATACCTTTTACTATTAATTTTTTGTGGCTACTTTTTGTGGTTGGATATTATTTCCTAACTTCGGATTTGTTCCAAATCATAATGACTTATGTTAATAGTAACGAAGAAATCATGATGAGGGCGCGTTCAATCCTGTTAAGTAAGACTAGTGGCGGGACCACAGAAAAGATTTGCGAGTTCCAATTCGCAGTTAAATACGAATGTCCACGTACTACTTCAGGTACATCGATAAAAAATCGATTTATGTATCAATTAAAAAGCATTTGTCACTTTACTGCTCGTTTGGGGACTAAATTGGAATGATCTATGTGCTACTAACATTCCTACTAACCCAATATAACAGAAGTTCTATTACTTTAAATATGAAAATAAAATTTCTCATAAACTTGTGTTCGTTTCTCACCGCCACTCTTAATAAAAATCTTTTTAAACTGAGCAAAATATACATGTGCACGTCGTTTGATTTAAAAGTATAATTACTTCAGCAACATGCATATAATTTTAATACATGCACGTACCTTAAACTTGTTTACGAGAAACCGAGCAACTTCCCGACATGCGTCTAAAATCAAAGTTCGCAAGCTACGACCACATGTTAAAATTTAAGTTAACATGTCGAAGTGTTAACTTAGTTAGTTCAAGCCTGAGTTGAGAGAATGTCGTCTTGAACTTTACTTGTTAACCAAATAGCGGCTACGTTGCGTTATCGTTATTTGGATTTTGTATCGATATGTAAAACTGTTTTTTATATTGATACAGTTATCGATACTTTTTGCGGTCTTGGATATGTTGTATGGTTTTGGATATCTTATAACTAATTGATAGTTTGAGTTGCAAAATATCGACAAAAGTAGTACCTACACAACCTACCTCGTTTCATTCCTTTGTGAATTGAAGCCACCTCAACCTCAACAAAATCGAATAGTTTTTATTTGAATCTTTTCTAGCGAAGTTGATTTTACTTGTGCATAGTTAAGTTATTTTATACATCTGTGAAACTATGGTCTTTTTAAATATATCTATGATAATTGAATAGAAACGGTACAGTATATCAGAACTATACCAAGTTCCTAATTATTCACATCGCATTGAAATTTCAGCATATTGGACTGAACGCTGATTTAGTAATCTCGATTCTAGAGTACATCTGATTTATAATTAACAGTGCTCCATTATTTGTCGTATTAATACCACGTGAATTGGCATACATTATTAACACCGAGACCCAGCTTTCAGCATTGTAGCAAATGGTGGTAGGTATGAATAGTCGATTTTGTATTGCGAAACTATAAAACATAAATTTCTAAGGCGTTCCACGTGATTTTAACCCACTTTTTGTCAGTCTGATTGATTTAACTATTTTTACGATGAGATACAGACTTGACACTTTAGACAAAGCAATTGCAAGGTCATCGTAGCTATAATAACTCGCTTTTTTGTCGGACTGTCTATTTGGTACAAATTTAGAATCAAAATACCTAGAATTTTCGTTGAATATAGTAGAATATCCTTCTCCGGGTTTCATAAGTTTTTTTTTATATATATGTAGGTATTTTTACTCCGTGGCATTCATAAGATTATAAGTTTTTCACTTGCTTCTTTTTATATTTATACTTGTGCATAGTTTAAAAGATGCGTTTATAAAAATCTATTTTGTTAACTAGAAGTTATTATAATAGATCTTTATGAACGCACTTTGCAATAATGTACGATATATTAAAAACGTTAACATTAACATAACCAATAAAGGCGGAAACATCTTCAATATGACATTGCGGTAGACCGCAGGAGCTCCTAGATTGATTGCCTATTGTGGTTGTAATTGTAATAGACTAATTAGACCGTGTCAGCAAATCTATCAGAACAATTGGGCTAAAATTAAAGGTGGTAGAACTCTGGGTAGTTCCACTCCGGCGGCACCACTGCCACACTTATTTCTGCCTTATAACAGCAGTGTTAAGCAATGCTGTGTTCTGGTCTGAAGAATGTGGTAAGGGAGACATACTTGTCCGAGGCGTTCCAGCTGTCCTCAGGGGTAGCAATGCAACTGTGGTCAACCTCAAGTAGAAGCTTGCTCTTATCTGGGGTTGATTACAGATGTCCATGGGCGGCATTGACAACTTACCACCAGGTGAACTGCATGCTCGTTTGCTCAGCACACAACCTAATGCTGTTAGTATTGGAGAAACCAGATTGAAATTTACCTATAGGTAGTTCAATTTTGCTTGTAAAGACGGCAATTGTAATTGACAGATTAGAAAAGAATTTATTTGAGATCGATTCATGAATTTCTGCCGCCGGGGAAGGCAGTTATTTTTATTATTAACAAATGTCTGTAAAAGTTAATTCGCAGCACTAAACTGCTGTTTTTTAATACCAAAGCAATCGATTAGATAGACTAAAAAATTCTTACAGTTTTATTCGTATGTACCTACTATCTATGCATGTTCGTGTAACCTACATATTTTTGAAACTACAAACTTTACTTGAAACATATGGTACTTGATGGTACTTTAAGTATTATCTATTCCTTTAATTCCTTCTAATCCTTTAACAGCTTGTGGTTGACCGTGAATGAAACAATCGACTCATGAATACAAGGTAGGAGGTTACGGTACTTACGGTAGAATACGTTAACATAAAACCTTTCATGTACAAGTAAAGTGCCTTTGTTTGCGAAACGGATTATGTTCGATCTTAATAGAACCATTCCTCAAACATTTGACGGTAACTGTCGGCGCTAGAGACAGATTTTAGATTTGCTCATAATTGCAAGACAAAAGTGCGGTGTTAAATCATGAATGCGAAGTTACGAGAATAACTAGTAAGTATAAGGTAGTAGAGGTTAAAGTAGAAGTATTAATAAGAGAAATAAGCGAGATTATTGTGTGTTTTATTTTGATCAAAATATAAATAAAATTGAAATGATTGCTGTTATTATTATAATAACTGTAATTCTGGTTCATTAAGTACGTGTACAGATGGTGTATACTTTTTATACAATTGAAACATTATGTTGACTACATACTAACTAATTAACTAACTTGAATAGCTGTTGACTAACAATTTTAGTAAATAAGAAGAAATTATCAT
Organism: Urbanus proteus proteus; assembly: GCA_018251915.1. Taxonomy (NCBI): domain Eukaryota; kingdom Metazoa; phylum Arthropoda; class Insecta; order Lepidoptera; family Hesperiidae; genus Urbanus; species Urbanus proteus. Next base: position 9,905 of record DWPV01004610.1, read on the forward strand.
CAGCCATAGATAAAAGCACTTAAGTTTAGAGATAGGTACGAATTCATGGAATGTAGGCACTAAAAAAAACTAAATCTTTTACTCTCTTTCAATTACTTAAGTAATAAAACTTCAGTGACACTGTGACTAATACTGACAAAATACTAGAGCTAACTGAAAGAGAGGCTTTTCGTAATTTCGCTGTACTTGGCCGTTGCACCCACGATTTGGCACTAACTACAGATTTGTTCAGTGCGGTCTAGACAAGTCCTAGATTTACGATGCCCGCCAAGCGTAGGAGCCGTTAGCCTTGCCTACAAATCCCACTCGGCTACTAAATTAGTCAATAAAATCACCATTTGACAGATTTGTCAGATCCTTTATCGACGTTTGAATTTTGTCGAGAAAGTAAGCCTGCTGGGTTTTATTAAGAAGGTTTTAAAGTATTGTTTTACATAGATGTATTTAAACTTTTTAGACTAAAAAAGACGGATAAAGCCAAACAAAATATTGAAGCATAATAAAATCATTTATCGCTATGAAATGGTACCGTGCTACATTATTTGTTAGGTACTAAGTAAACGGCATGCTCGTTCGTTTCTTATTTTTCAAAACGTTTCTTTTCAACTGTGCTACAATAAGTGTTATAATTTAATAGTCGTATTAACTTACTAAGTATAAAGTACCTATATGATAAACGGAATTCTATTTACTAAGGCAATTAATTTGACTGCATTCGCTAATGTCCGCCGCTAAAACTGTCCATTAATTGTATCAGAATATCGATTCTGTTTTCATTCGAATTTGTAGCTATCAAATCGACATGTATGTTTAGAATGCAATTACATGTAGGTTATTATATAACAGGTATTATACTTACTAGTTATACCTGATATCGTACTCGTGCTTATAAGTAGTAAGACTATACTAATGAAATTGGTTTGGTCTTTAAACAGCGAATATTTTGAAGCCAAATCCAACTTATGCCGTGAATGAATTGGGTTGACTTTTTATTTTTCCCAAAATGAAAGTAAAAAATACTTGAAAAAATACAGCAGTAGCACTACTACTAGTAGTAAGAGACTAGCTACTAGAAAAAAAATTTTAACCTTATTCTGATGTTCCGGATTTCGTATTCAGAATCTTCCAGAATCATTCCTGTTTTTAAGTTTTGAGTGTGTTAGATATTAAAGATTGCTTTAACGGAGAAGGAACAAAACGGTAAAACTTTCCACACAGTCCTCAAAGGTACCAGGTGTTTTACGAACATTGCGCACTTTGTTGAAGCGAAGTGATATATTGTGTGAAAAAAAGACAAGTCTCACATAAGAACTTCATAGCACCTACACATTAGCAAAATTCAAGGAAGCAATGATCAGTTCCTAGAATTTCTATATAATGGGCGCTGCATCTACATTTCTTCGAAGGGTGGTTAAATTTCTAAAACGCGTAGCCTAACATTCAAACATTCCTATACGCACGCACTTACCTAATAGTTTCCGCATTCGTGCTCCAGTACTTCATGGCTCAGGTGTTCAAAATAGGTAGAAATGGCAGAGTGCGCAAAATCTGCGTAATAGTTTGCTAAAAACTTATGTAATGTCATATCTGAAATATGTTAGGAATATTATAAAAGACAACCCAACTCTTTGAAACATAAATTTTGATATTAGTTCCAGTTTTAAACCTATTTTTAAGAGCAGCGTAACTATAACTTCCGTCAGTCTTACAGAGTCAGTCCTCGACAAGTAATTATGTACTAGCTAGCTATTTACGCCATTTCTAGTTCCTACTAGTACTGTATTCTGTGTGGATATTCCCCATAATATTGGTACCGTAGTTCGAGCATGAACACTCGTGAACAATGATTCTATTAGAAACAGCTTAGGAAAATTATGGCAATTCATGTGATACTTGTTTTTGTCATAATAAAATGTAATGCATTTTAAACTATACATTGAAGAAATGATAAAGATTTAAATAATCTGAATATGCCGAAGCATGTCCAAATAATCGATTTATATGTACATACAATTGACAACATAATATAATTATTGGTTATCAAAAAAACTATGTAAAAACTACTATCACAGAACTATGTATATGAAAAAAAAGTCAATCAATTAACTTTTGCATGCAAATTACTTCGCCCTTTATCCGTGTTTTCAGACCATTTTCTGGTTCCAGTTTTAATTAATAACATAATGCAAAGTCACGTTTTCCCCACCAAATATACTTATATAACTTTCCTCACTAAACACAAACGACTTTGTTTTTCTCAGAACCATTTTTCCCCGTTTATTGTTCTTGAAGTAGTTCAGGATATTTTTTCATCACTCGTAATTACATGTTTATTGAATTCTTAATTGGAAATACTATAAAAGCTACTTCCGCGAAATCGGTACTATAGAATTGCTGCGATTGAATAAAATTCTCTAATAATTGAAAATATGTCCTTCTACCGATATTATCAGCCATTTTGTTTTCTGGAAATAATATAATGTTTGTTCTTGAAACAAAGAATAGTTTACAACATAAAAGCCCTTTGAGAAAACGAATAAAGTATCAGTTCAAAGTAATTAAAAATAATGTCACATGCGTCATTTTAGTGCGTAAACGAGTGTCCCATTAAACATTATTGATTCATGTCCTATATAACGAAATGATGAGTCAAATATTTCCTGCGGTTTGTTGTTTGTTATAATGTAGAATAAGCTTCCTCAAACAAATTCGTCGTTTATATGTATGAGTACTAGTTAACAAAGTGCCTACTCTAAATAATGTTAAGTACTATCCTACTATCATAAATTCGTTTAAGTTAAGACATGTCTTTTTATTTTTTGTGCGTACATACTTAAGCATTTCAGAAATGTATCGTAATTCATGTTAATTCATATCTTACAACTGTATTATTTTATATAACAATCAAAAACTTTCTTTACATTTCTTAGTAACAATTATCACACGTTAAATGTTAAAAAACAACGCATAAACACTTGAATTTATTTATTTATAAACAAGTAACTTTTGTATTTTAAGAATTCCGCCGCAAGGAAAGCCAGTTTCGAATAAAACATATCATCACCGGGTGAATCTGTTAAAACGCGTATAAAAAGGCCACTTATACTAATTTTTACGAGCGCACTTAACGAACACGCGAGCTGCAGGCTATAACATTTAAGCTTTAAAAAACTTACGACATAGATCTGTCACTATCACTGTGCATGCAGATAATAAGAACGTTACGAGTCAGACGATATCAAAGGTCGATTTATTGCGACATATCCTATTATTTGGTTACGCGTCGAACATAGTCATAATGGAATGCTACCTAATGTTCTGGACGCAGTTATTATTTTGTTAGTAATGATGTATTGTGCCAAGCAAAAAATAAGCTTTTAGGTGCAGAACAAATATTGCTTTAGATACCTTAAAGTAGATAATATTCATAACTATAAAGTAACTAGAAATGTTTAAATTAATTCTCCACGGTATTTTTTAAATATCAGCTAGATTCTTACTACTAAAAGACG
>DWPV01004611.1:0-13415 GCA_018251915.1 Urbanus proteus proteus
TTACACAGTTACAAATATGATAAGAAAACAAACAATAATTATCAATAAACCTAATTACGTGAGGTCGTCCCGCACAGTCTGTCTGGAATTTCCGAATAACAACTTTTTAATCATTGCATAAGAAAGTATACATGGTATAACAAATATGATTGTTTTGTCTCTCTGTTAATCTGAGATAACATTCTAAACGACAGGAGCGATTTGGATGGGACTTTCACTGGAAGATAGCTAAAGACCTAAGGCGTAACTTAGGCTAAATAAATTTAAAAAAAAATTGCGCGCGCACTTCTCGCTTTCGGCCGCCGCTACGGGAGAGCGAATTATCACTTATGTTTAAATATGTATGCCTTTTTACCTCTTTAAAGCAGCTGAAACCGCGGGGATCAGCTAGTTAACTAATAAAATGTAGTACGTAAAATGAATTTTAAGTGGAAAAACAAAATTTCACTCAACTTTTTTGTAACGACAAAATTAGTCTACATACAGGGTGTCCGAAGTGATGAAATTTAAGCAGTTTATACAGGGTGTTACTAAAATGCAGATCGTGCTTTGACGTTGAAGTGAAGTGTCTCTTTGAAGGTTCTATCGTGAAGTAATTGTGTAACTTTGCCTTCGGGGTTCCGGCGTACCGTTATTACATTTTTACACCCTAATGAGAAGAGTTGGGCTGAGTTTTGCGAAATACCTAAATGTTTTGAGACTTAATAAAGTTAGTCAATTAAGTGTTTATACGTTTTTACGCTTGTATTGATAATAATTATTGTATTAGAAATCTTTATTTATTATCTATACAAATAAATAAAATTGAAGTATCTGTTTGTGATTTCAAAATAACATTTTTTACTCAATGCATATGAAAGTATAGGGATAGATATAACAAAAATGCAAAACCGCCGGGACGAGCTAGTATATAAATATACCTAAACAAAAATGTGTAAATCTGCTCGCTTCATTTGAAAAACGAATAACTTAAGGGAAACATTTCTATAAGAAATTAATTTTCTTCCAAAGTTCTAGCGGAAAATTTTTGCTCTTGATTACTTTTTTCGTTTTCTTAAGGCATTTAAACCTTTTGTGTAATATAGTTAAATGTTTTGTCTGTTATGTTTTTTAAATGAAGTGTATTATTTATTACCAAAGTATTTTAATGTACCTACCTCTTTATTCATGGGATCGTATACTGAGCAATGATTTTCAGTTCATCAAATAAACCGATGAGAATTAACATAGTGACAATGTAGGTAAATTAATTACTTACCTAGACTTAGGTAGGTAATTGCTTTATAGAATCGATATCATTATCTTATTATCTATAATTCTATAGGATTGAAATGCACAGTGTTGTGGGATTTTGCATGTTATTATTAAGATTTAAAAGTGACAGCTCTCTCTGCTATTCGCCAACGGCGGCACCATCTCTTCACCCATTTCTTCCTAATAAGAAGCGCTGTTGTCTCCAGATTTATAGAATGTGGTAAGGGAGCCGTGGCGTTCCAATTTAGTCTTCGGGGGTAGTAATGTATATGTGACCAAGGCAGACCACAGGGAAGGCTATACCTAACCTTAATCGGGGTTCATTACAGATGTTTGAGGACGATAGTGGTTATTTATGATTAGGTAGTCTGCATACACTTTTGATACCTGTATATTTTTAAAGGTACCTACCTACACAATATAACAAGGTGGTATAACAAAGTGTGTCTATTCTTAGTTATAAAACCATAGGTTGCACATTATTCTTTTGTTCTGTAGATGTTATTATCATTTAGTCCATTGTTTTAAAACTGTAGCCTAACTGTTAATAATGTAGCATTACAATTAAACGGCTTAAGTAGCTAATCTCGAAGCCTAGGCGGAGACATCGCGGATGTGTAAGTAGCAAGCTCGTGTACAGTGAATTAATTCGACACAAACGGAAGTGGCCAATTGTATCTAAGCCGCGGCGGGTACGCGCTGGACATAATGCCCATCTTTACAAGTTGACCCATAATCAACATATTGAATGTTCGTGCTTTGTGCGACGCATACAGAATTACAGAACCTTACTTATATGTGCGTACGAAAGTTATATTCTGTCTAGACTCCTTCTATATGTATAGGTACCTATCTGCAAACACAAATTATGGGCTTATTATACAGTAGTGGAGCATAGGAGATCCTCAGAAACTGCTTTCTCTAGTGAAAATGGATGTCTCTCTTGCCACTCTTCAAGTCAAAACATTGTAATAATTTACACTGCTGCTGTTGTTAGGTAGAAAAACTAAGATGTATAGATAATACCTCAGAGGACGTAGGTACCACAAAAGTTTCTACCTCCTACATGAATATATTTCTACAGGTTGTACATCTCTGACCTGTTGTCTTCGTACTTCTAAGATATATTGCTTGTAACCTAAAATTTAGTTAAATCTGTGACTATGACACAAGATAATTCTCGGTACATAAACGGACGGGCCACAGTAGAATCAATCAAATGTTCACAGATCTCTAGGCTAGCTATCTAAATATCACAAGTAGTGTACTGTGTATCAAATTAACTAGTAAGTACCTACCAGCTACTGTATTCACTTATATTAGTCAACATCTAATAACTGCAATATATCACACATTATTCTTGAAAATATGACTAGGAAATGAACTCTGTTTAATACATAAATTGTTTGGAGTGTTTCATATTGGCACAGAAACAATGGATCTACGAATTACGAACCTGTGTCCTAAATACGTCATCTCGTACACTTAATATAAAAATATCTTGAAACCCACGTGCTTTAAAACAATTTTGAAATGTTTTGATAGCCTCATATATATTAATCATCTTTCTGCTTTTACAACCATCGCGTATCAGAAGCTAGCTGAAAGTAGGTACATAGGTAATGAAATAAATATCTATCTAATCATTTTAGGGTTCCGTAATCAAACTGTAAAAACGGAGCCCTTTTACTAAGTCTCCCCTGTCTGCCCGTCTGTCATAAGGCTCTATGTGTTGATCCATAAAAAGTATTTATAATAATACCCACTAAACATATAAAAATAAAAGAGATCTCCAGAAATTTAAATCATACATACAAGAAGCCGATTTTTCTCAGTTTACCTATTGCACTATAACTAATAGGTAGAGACGTTTTTTTAATAGCTGTTAATAAAAATACTAAACATAATAAAATAAACATTAGGTGGTACGGAACCCTCCGTTGATTCGCACGTGACCAATTTATTCATGTTTCATATTGTTGATTCACATAAACGTATCAAGATTTTTCTATTCAGAGCAATGATTCTCATATCTATTATTACTATGGAGGAGGAGGAGGATACGTATATAGGTAATGATATATAGTAGGTAATTAATGTAGGCACTCCTGAAAAAAATTTGGTAGTTATGTAAAATATGGTGTTACTCTATGGTGAGACTCAGTGGATCTGCCGTCACACCATTTGTCTTATAACGGCTGCGTTAGTTGCTATTGCGTTCTGGTGGTTGTGGTGAGGCACTGACACGCGGCGATCCATTCTAGTCCTTAAAGGGTAGCTAACCATCTGTAATATACAAATATTTAAATATTATTATGCCATTAATTTCATTATTTTATCATAAATAGTTAATTTTATCGAATAATTTTGGAATTTTGCTTATCGATTAGCCTCATTGGGAAATATAGAGAATATAATACAAATTTTCAATATAAACATTAAATACAGATTCTCAATATTTATCTCAATTATGTATTGCCGTGTAAATAAAACAAAAATACCTACCTACTTATATTCAGTGTAGAAATGCTCTCTAAATCAAATCACGTAATATTTTGATAGAGTTGACAAATGGTCTTCTCACAGTTACATGCATCGTGTGCCCAGAGATTGCAATGAGTAATGAGAGATTATGATCATTTCTGTTAAGCGCATTCTAAACACTGCATCCACCTTTAGGTATGAAGGTACAGTATGTAGTCACTGCGTAAAATAAACTCTGTGAGCATTCCATAAATACGCAGCGGGTTTTGAACTCCAAACATGCGAATTTTATTTATAAATCAGTAAGTAGCGCTCAAATTAATCTAACTAGTACAGTACAAACTGTGATGCCATTTGTGGATTTTGTGGTATCAATAAATATGCTTAAATAAACCTAGTGTTTAAACTACCGAATGAAACTTTTTAGGAGGATGCGTATGTATGTTTTATATCCATTTATAGGTACGTATACTTCTAAAAGATTTTCAAATAAATTATGATATAACATTATCGAAAGGTTTTTACAATAGTGATTATAGTATTTATATCAAAAACTCTCTACTTAACATACAATATTTAAAGGTAGGTGTAGGTAAGTAATTTATGTAGAGTCTTTCACACCTAGACTAGATTAAAAAACAAATTACACAAGCAATTAATTATCTTATCTGCTCTAATTACTTACTTTTTCTTTACACAAACAATTTTATCTTCTTGTAAACTTGGTATACTGACGAGAAGACTTACGAATGTACCTACGTGGTTGGCAATAAGTACTCATTGATTAACGATCAAACTAATTATTTATTAGTTCCATGTCGCATTGTAATACTACTGCCTTATATTATTATATGATATCTATATATCTACTTAGTAATGTGTGGGTATACTTTGTTCTCTGTATGTCCTTTGTTAATCCTTGGATGCACAAGAGTTAGCTTTGTTTTATAGCTTGTAAGTAAACACTGTCGGGACAACATCTGGTTTGTTTTTTTACTCCTACTACCAAATCAGGGTATTTCTAAAACGTTCAAGTTGTTCTGATGCTACTGTTAAACTCTGTAAAATTATTAAACGGATCTGAGCGCTGCTTCGCATCGATATTTTACTTCTTTAGTAGTAGATACTGTAGATAGGTAGGGTTTAATCTATTGTATTCTGGTTTAAAAGTGGTAAAACATTTTCTACTTTCATAAAACTGAGACTTAAGTGAATAAATGTAGGGGCTTATATCTCTGCATGTAGGTACTTACTCGAAACGTCTGTTTTATTGAGATTTGGTAACAGAATGACAGATGTCCATGTTTTTATTTACCACTTTCAAAATGTCTTTTACTAGAAAGATTAGCCATTCGTATTCCTCATATAAAAGCAAAGATATATTGTTGTCATGCAAAAATAGTCTTATGTCCCGTACGGTACAAAACCTTGAGGTCTGAAGGCGTCACAACCTAATGAAGGGAAACATGCCATCTGGTTGTTACAGTGAGAAGGAAACGTCCATGTGTAATAACCAATTAGTTATTCTAGTGTACGAGTTACTTAACCAAAAGTAACGGTTACGAGGTATAAATAAAAGTTGAAATATAAAAATATATAAGTGCCTGAAATTAGGATAAACGTAGGTAAGTAGATTAATTGAGTAACATTGGACATTAATTAAATCTAAGAATCATAGTATTTTATAGATTAACATTCGATAAACATTCCAAATTAAAAAAAAACATTAATTAAACATAACGTTGTAGTAAATTCTGAAGAAATCCAATTCAGAAATTCTTAAAAAGAATCTTGAGATGAGTTAACTAAAATCCTCAGGGGGAACGCATCTGAGTCCAATTTAAGGACTGTAACCCTATTTAGGGTAGATTTATAAATGTCTAGACAGCCGTTGCCACTTACCATTAAGTTACCTTAACTACATGCCCGTTTGCTCCTTCTATAATTAAAAGTTTTATTTTCTTTTATGCTTTGGTACTAGTAAAGTACACAAGGAAACCAATACCTAGAAATTGTCACCCCAATAGGGTAAAACAGTACCAGAGACGAATATGAATGAATTTGAACATCAACAAAGTGAGTTTATTTACAAACAGTACCGGTTGCTACCAAAGCGGACGCAGCACGCTGCAGCACTCAAATTAAACCGGGGCACAGACTCCCCTGTTCATAAACGTATGTATACGTGATTCTAAGCTTTGGGACGTTTCCGGCTCGCGCGTGCTACGCCCCGAGAGCTAGATGCCAAAAAAGAACTGACTTTTAAATAAAATACGCACACATCTACATTAAATACTAAAGAGTTTCAAAAATCGCGTTATTTAATATAAACTCTTTTTGAACATGCTAGAACCCTTTATGGCTCGACTGAGGCGGCACCACCACATCTAATAGAACTGTTAAGAGTTGCTGTATTCTGAATTATCGTGGTAAGGGAGATGTACCCATTTATTCCAGACATTTCAACTTAGTCGTCAGGGGTAGCTCTATGGCTAAATTCAGATAGATTCCTAATTTTATCTGAGTTTCATTACAAATGTCCATGGGCGGCTAATGCCTCTGATAATCTCAAATCTTTCTTTATTTCTAGTGTAAATTAAACAAAATTATATCGTAAGACTACTGATTATATGAGACTTGAACTTATCTGTGATCGACCCTGAATTTAACTCCTATTCCATTTGTAGTCAGTTCAATATCGACAGCCTACGGTTTAATTGACGTAGAAAACACTTAACATTAATTAAGATCCGGTGCAGCAGGAGCAGACTACAGAAATATGAAATCATTAAAAATAAAATCCACTTAATGTAACAAACATACGTACCATTTAGATTTTAACGGCGTAACGAACTACGGACGCCTTGCCTGAAAGCGCGAGCTTTTCTCACACCGCTCTCCGGAGCCAGAAAGCTTCCCTTCCTTGTGAAAGGCGCGCACGTGTGCGCTGTTTCCACCTGCGTCCGCGCCGCCCGAGATACGCCGCGCAGAGTCCGCCGCGCTTTCGGCGGGATGTGTTGTGTTTGACGTATCGCGTATCATCTACAATGGGACCCCAATTCGACTTTTGTCTACGCGCTACTAGTGAGTGATTTCTTACTGATTTTTATCTTATTGGTGTTTTTTTGTCGATTTCGGATGTCGTGATACTTATCTGGAGTTTATGAAGTATCTTTTCAAAATATTGACTTTTTATATGGAAAGCTTGAACAAAAAGCTTTATTTTATTTAGTTACTAATTGCATGTTTATAAGTACATACCTATATGTATAAATTATGTATGCGTCTACACATGTAGCATAATAATTATCGGATATATGTATGTGACAATCCATTTAATTTTAAGTATAGTAGGAAATTAAGAAATGAATTTTAGAAGTTTTTGTAAGATACATTCATCAAAGTTTAAAAAAATAACAGTGTTTTTTCTGACATTAACATGAAATAAGTTATCAGACATCATCGCATATTTATTAATTTTATTTAATAGTAAATAAGTACCTACTAATGTTATAATTATATTTATGTAAAACTGGTATCATATATTTACATACCTTTTACTGTATACATGTTCTTTGTTTATATTCTACGAATGTACCTAATTCTTTATTTTATGTGCTCTTAAAATTATAATATGTACCTACATACGTCGAAAATTACTCACAGCCTGAAACTAAAGCGCCGGCGTCTGAATCTTTACAAAGTTGTTTTTCTTCAAACACATTTCAGACAATGACACAATTCAGACTGATTCACAGAGCGCATATGAAAGTCACCTGAGAAGACTGAAATCGTATCACATAAGTTCTTAATATAAATTAGGAAGATACCGTTGGACAAAAAATGATATGATACGTATTATTTCTATTTTATAGTAATAAATCAATAATAAAAAATAACACTTATTTTAGCGTCACACTAAAGTATTGGGTCTCCAATATTTACCTAAAAATTCTGAAATAAATAATTAAAGTCTCCTAATACATACTTGGCTAATGTTATGGACTATGCTCTTCTTATAATGAGAGAATTTAAGAATAAATCTCACACAGGTCTGTGTAATGGCAATTTATTCACAATTACAGGCATCTTATGTTACTTAGGGACTTTATAAATATATGAACAAAGATCTTTGTATCTCTACAATTGCCTCTATCGTGGCTTTAATAGCACTTCAATACTTACACATAAATAAATCAAATCAGTGTCAGACACTTGTCAAGCACAACTAAATTTAGATTCGTTAATGGTGTAGATGTTTGTCCAGCATTGTTGCTTAGTTTTTGTGCGCCACATGTCCGAAGGGACTGTCCTTTCATCCCGCCCTCCAAGTGTTGGAACATAATACGGCACACATGCGGGCACAAAAACCATTCATAAGTATCCAAAGTTCGTTAAGTCTCCCTAAACAGTTTAACTATAGTCACTGTTAGCTAACAGAACTAATAAAGTATTTTAAGTATTCTCTTCTAACTTCACTTATTTCTGACCCTCATATACTTAGGGTAAGTAAATATAAGACCATATAATGCATTACATTAATTTAATAAATTTATAAGATGTTTATCTATTTCAAGTATCAAAAAATATATACAGACGTACCTATTTTAGAAAATACGGAATTATTTGAATCCCAGTAAAGAACTCTGGAAAAACTCCGCCTTATAAGTAACTACAGATGCGCTACTACGGCAAGTTAAATATGTACACTTGCTACCAATCGATAAAATCACTCATGATCTCTAGAACCTCTTATTTTGAATCTTTCATAATAAAACATAAATTATATCATATATCAAATTCAAGAATGATGCACGTATAGATACTTGAGTACCTTATTGCATATTAAATTGTTCCGTCGTCACGTCTTCATGTCGTTAAGTGGGCCAAATAAATAAAATAAATGAGTTTACGCCCTCCAAACTTGTACACAAAGATAGGTAAGTACTTGTATTATTCTAAGCGTAGGTGTTCATAACAATAACTAGATTATCAGCCACTGCCCCATATGAGAACGGCGGCTTAAGTATGGCGGAGTCGGGACGAAGATTGCTTTCAATTCGCATTTTCCGGCTCATAAAAGTAGGTTGCTCTACTCGGCCCGCACTGGACGTAATGGAGAGCCGTTAGTTCATTGGCGTTATTGAATAATTCTCGCGTGGCAGTCGCACGCCACTGACCACTCCAGGACGCCGCTCTACGGAGGTCCTGTTCCCCTCGCAATGATCCTTGGTAAATTAGATCACTCTTATCCTGTTCATTGAAAGATAAGAGATCGAGCAAGAGCTCTGCAATCAAGTATGAAGCGCAAATTCAGACACAATTCACAATTAGATCTTTGTTACAGATAACCCATCCTACTTCGCGTTTCCGGACAAAGATGTTCCCGATAGCGCTGGTACTGTTGCTTCGGGAACCGAGCAGTATTCCCGCTCAGCTCCAGCCAGGACATGGACAGATGGCGTCCGACCGCTTACATCGCCTCGGCGAAGGGAACCAGAAAGCCCCAGAAGGAAAGAATTTAGAGCGTTATTGCGATCATTATCTGCTAAGGAACCTGAACAGGCTGAAAGATTCCTAAAAGGGGAACCAAGACCTGGAGATTGCGCTCCAGGCGACATGAGGCACACTTTCACTGCTCCAAGAATAAAGTAAGTGAATAACAAAATGTTAAAAAATATATTACTTAATCACTCAGATTTGAAATGCTATGCTAGATGAGACTACAGTAGTTGGGATTCTCCAACCGTTTTAATATGTAAATTAGATTCGCTAGACTTAGTTTAGATTCAGTAATAAAAATGTCTGTGATAGTATAAACCTATAAGCGTTTTTAGGATCATTAAAAAGAATCACATAATAACAGTACAAAAAACGTAATCAGTGACCACTTCCTTTCAAGGAGCGTTTTTATGCTTTAATAAGCCAATTATTGCACAGGAAGGGCAAGATTAGCGCAACAGTGGTGACCCCAGAGGGACCTAAGGAGCGAGAAGAAGTGTTCTACACGATCCCGCTTCAAGGCAGGAGACGTCATTCAGTAGGGGGATATTTGGCTACTGGAGCTGCGGGGACCGGGGAAGTTACGGCCGTACCCAGCGAAGTGCCTAAGATGCCACCACCCAGATTCAACCAAGTAGATGATGATTCAGTGAAAAGAAGACGACCCAGAAATTTTTCCTTTAAAGGTAAGTTTTTTCTTTTCATTTACGTCAAAATTTCATTAGCGATAATTGCACGTTTTCCGTTTCGTTGACTTAAAGATATGTAAACAATACAGAGGTACATTCGCTGCAGCCCATTTCGCATCTCGAAGGAAGTTTAGGTAGTCATTCAATCTATTATTAAATAATTGTTCCATTATGTCCTCGTATGGAAATGGACAATTTGATATATGGCCGTAAACAATCCGGCGAAGACGTGGGGCTGATATCTAGAGAGTTGGAGAGCATTGCACCCGACCTCACGGCCCTTTCTGATAACATGATAGCGTAATGCATTGTCCGAAATGTGTAATAAGGAAAGCAGTTCTAGTTATAGAGCGGCCCTTTTTATTTACGTTGTAGCGGCAGTAGTGATGTAAAACAAAGAGAACGCATTATTTACTTTCTTATCGTTTGTGATTTTTATAGGTTAAACATTAATTATGACTATTACGATAACATTTTTTATGGATATTTAATGACTACAATCACAGTAAAGCTTTTATCGCAGTAGAACTTTTAAGAATAGCTTGAATAATAATATGATTACTTCTTGATGATACCTATGTAATTGTTATTTATGTGATTGTGAAGCAATTGTCAAGATTATCTAAACGTTACTATACAAAAAGTAGGATACGTGCATACATTTACATAATTCATTGTCCTGTCACACCTTTATCAATAGGGTCAGTTTGTTGATCTTCAGGGACTATAGTGTTGTCATTTGGGCTTATCGCGAAACGCGAAAGGAATATAATCAGAACGTGTCCAGTATTTACGCGTCGTATTTGGCGATCGATAACGCTAGGGGAATATTTACACACGAGCCCAAATATGTTTGAGGAGATTAGGCGTCGATGATGGGCGATGGTGTAGCGATGCTTGCGATTATGGTACTTCGCGTCGCGTTTTAGTATGCGAAGTGCGTGCGCGTGCGCCGCCTGACGCCAGCGCAGCGCCCGGCGGCAGTGGCGGCGCGGCGTCGCTGCGCATCGTCGAACGGACACTTCGCGCCGCGCTCGCTCTAACCGCGCTTCAAGCCACAGTGTGCTCTTTGCTCATTCCGCGCGCATTCTAGTGCTCTGCAATTCAGTGCAATGTCGGACCTTTAAGCCGGGACCGTCCAGTGCTTTTCGTTCGGTTACTTAAAACGCCTCCATGGGAATTATGGCAGATATGCGTGAGTGCTATATTTTTTTTTCATTAATTTGATTTAATTATTAATTAAACAATAAGTTGTATAGTGTGCAAAAAAGTCATTAACTATTGCAATATTACTGCAAAAGTATTTAAAGAAAAAAAGCTTCAAAGTTACAGTGACCGAAAATTTAATCACCTAATTAATATCACAATTATGCTATAAAAGATATACCTACATACAAATAAATTTTAATAACAACACCTAGTTACATCCTTGCTATACCATCAAAATTTGCCTTATAAAATTTCAGATTTCATTAAAAATTGATGTTAAATAAGTACAATTAAATTAAAAGATCCTTAAATTAAAGAAATATTGACAATGTAGGTATATATGTGAGTGCGATAGTTTAAGTTATCTATTATTGTCAAACTATGTCACAATATTTCGAAAATGTCGAATAATCTTATTTTGGCCAAAATCAAAGAAACGTACAATACGACATAAGCAAACTAATTTTTCTGTCGTTACGGCAAACCGATACACAAAACCGAACCTTATTACAGCAGTATAGAGAAGCACCTTATCGACTTTAACGTTTTAATGTTGTGTACCCATTACTTATGCAGGGTGGCAAGACTGACAGAATAAACATGGTGTACTTTACATGCATCGGAGTGACTCCCGTAATGTGTCCGCAGTGGGAATGTAAATGTGTGACGCCTATTTTGTTCTCGGTGTGCTAAACGAACAAGGATCGCTCCCATGCATTGTGCCTATTTAAATAATTCTTTGTTGTTCGTATAACGCAGTTTATGGCATCCGCAGATTGTCTTATCTTAAAAAAGATTTCCATCTGAGGGTGGAGTTCGTGTGAAATTATTTGCATAGGTACTTCTCAGATTTTGCGAACTGGATACCGCCGTGTAGCACGTATTACATATTTTAATTTTAACTTGAGAAATAAATGTTAGTGAAATGTACCTATGTATGTATACCTTATGTATCTACTTCTATATGATTTTGTTGAGTACTAAGTACAAAGGTCTAAAATTCTGTTACGGTTTTATTGGCCTATGTTTTACTATTAATGATAGGTACATATTAATCGTAATAAATATATAGATATAAGTTACAAAACTTCATTATTTTACAGGAGAGCTTGATAAAACCCATCAATTTTGGGGAGAATACTTTACAGTTTATTACGGTAAAGGGGTTATGAGATAGGCCGGACATTTGATCAGACTAATGAAAGGGCGGGCTAATGAGGAAATTCCTCGTACAAAAGGGCTCATAAAATAATTTGGTTTAATTAACAACTTGCAAACATAAGTAATGTTTGTAACTTTTATATGTCCAAACTTCAAATAAGCATTTCCTTCAAATTATTAAAAACTTCATAAGTACATTTTATTTTATATGTTTCGTTAAAAATAGTTTTTCTTTCATTATTGATTATAACTTGATTTATCAGTGCTATATAAATTGCAAAAATACTTATCATAATACAAAGTTCTTTTACCCGCATAGTAGTACGACTGACGTTATGTACGTTATCCACCTGAAGATGACGTTATGAGTACCTACTGAAGAAAAAAATAAAAAACTAAAACAATAAATAATTGAAAAAGTTCCACAAATCCCCATATCTCTGTCATACAAATTAGGAGTCTTGTATACAACAAGTGATTTAACAAGCTCCGGTTCAATTTATTTCTCACAACTGACAAATTAGGTAACTTAGTACACTGTGAGTAATATTAAAATATGGAAAAACTGTGTTAATTGCCCGCGATGCCAGGCGGGATTTATGATTAAGTACCGCGAAGCAGACAGAGGGCGAAAAAGAATGTGTTTATTTTGATGACGTGAATCATGCTGCTGGGTACCAGTAGCGCCGTCGCATGGCTCATATCATACATACCATACGATTTCTAACTATGGGACATTAAAAGATTTCACAAATTTATATCATTTTTAAATTAAAAGCGTTTTCATAAAAAATATTAATTTAATGTAAATCAAGTCATAAACCATTCGTGATCCGTAAAGATATGCTAAAACTTGTGAAATTAAGGTCTATCAAGGCGACGCAATTTTTTTTAAAGTAAACTTTTTTCTATTATGGGATTTCTAGAATCCGTTAATTATACCTATCATCGTTTATTCGTTTGTAACAACAGAACATGTAAGGGTGTTGATTGTAAACAAATATGTGTTTGTAATGAAAATAAAAATAGGACAGTCCTAAAGTAAACTTAAGCCATGGCTACTGTTGAAAGTATAACAGACGCTTTATTATTATAAGTCGTTTACCTAATCGTTCC
>DWPV01004612.1:0-13415 GCA_018251915.1 Urbanus proteus proteus
TGGAGCGTTTCTCAGACGTTTTTCGTTTGACATTTATATGGCGACGTTACATCTAGGGAGTATATAATCAAAGTATAAATTATTATGATGAAAAGAGAATTGGATGACTATAATGTAGGTATGTAGAAAATTATATCAATTACATAATGCAAGAGCGAGATAACTGTAACTATCACTGCCCCGTCTTTTCTTCAGCAATAACGCAAAACGTAAACAGTTTTTGAATGCGCAGGGCCTATCTATGGTAAAAATCTTTGCCTCTATGTACAAAAGTTGTCTGAAATTCATACCGTAAGGCATAGAGAAGTAGGCACCATACACGGTTACTGTAAGGCTTTGATTATATCTGTAAGGTAAGTGCTGGCGCTAGCTTCTATTTTATGGTAGGAATTATTTCAGAACGTTTTCGTTCCCTTTATTTATCAAAAACCTTAATATCACTACTTTGTGTCTTTTTTCATTTAAACTTTGCCTAGATATGCCAAAAATATGACAGCTAAAAAATTCTCATGTACCTAAATTACACTTAAATTTTGACTTTACTTTAAAATGCTAAAAGTTAATCAAAGACTGCAGTGAGGTGCATACGTTTAGACTTGAGTAGGTATCTACCTACCTATATTTTTTACAAAAACGCAAGTTTTATTTTGGTGAAAGGTAAAATAAAAATAACGAACCTTTATTATAAATGTATATATTTACAATCTTACACAGTATTATGACTTGTTCTAAATCTGGTGCTACATAGACAAGTAAATTATATTCTTACAATGTTATTTAGCTACATAACATAATGTATAATAATATCTACTTTTACTCTTTATTTTTCGGTATACAGTGAATTGTTTTATAGTATTTAAGCAAGGGTATTTAATTATATACCTTTTACATGTATTGTCGATTGATCCAACTTGAACAAACAAGTTTAATTAACTTTATTTAAGAGAGATTTCAGCGTCGGCGTTTCAACTATTAAGTAGGTAGGTACATTCCATTTAAGACGATCACTTATTAATTATAATCTATATCTATTACTATCTTATGGCAGTTCTCAAACGTTACACTTAGTCAAATAAATAAATCATTAAAATTACACGAAACAGTGATTATTTGTCAAATAGAATGGTTATCAAAGTTACAGGGTTATTTTGAAGTTAATTCGATCGTGCTAACTTCTTTGGCTATTTGTATCTTAGTCTTACTCATACTTATAAATAATTGTTTATGTATATTGTTCAAATAACTGATTGTAAAAATAAAGACTTAAGATTCCAATTTTCCAAAAATGCTTACTTGTGATGGTCTTATTACTAAATATCTAAAGAGACGTCCTCACATGTCTTCGGCTGTCAAAAGATAATCTGTTTGACACATTATTGATCGGTATGCCATGGTTTAAGGATAAAACCTTAGTAACTATATTCAAGTCTTCATGGGCTCTCCCGTTAAGACCATTTTGCGCCAATAGTTGTTTTAATTCATTGTCAGGACTGATGTTATTTTGTCTATTTACTGGGATAAAACGATTTGTATATATAGGTCCAAGTGTATTAAATCTCTGGAAGTTTTGGTTATTAAAACCAAAATTTCCAACTCCACTTTCTTGCCTAAAGACACGATTACTTTGTCTTTGTCTAATTTGATCATCTGTGAGCCTCAGTTGGTTAAAATCTGGTCCTTGGTGAAAATTTTGTGCTGAGTTTGGCTGCAAGAAATTACTAATGCCCTGAGGTAAATGGTTCTCTTGTAACGGAAATTGTTGAGACTGTTGACTACGTAAGTGGATCAGAAAATCGACAGCTTCACGGTTAGGTAATTGTTGTTGATTTGCTACAGTATTCGTTGCGTCTAGTGATACACTGGGTTGAATAGAAATTTGATTTTGAGGTCTAAATCCATTAATCTGTTGGACACTAGGAACCTGTTGCACGCTTTTTTGGGAAGCTTGCAATTGTAAGTTATTTATAATAGGATTATTTTGTATTTTCTGTTGATTTAACCCTGATTGCTGCCTTTTTAATTGTTCTTGTTCAAATAAAAGTTGTTGCTGTCTTTGTACTTCCTTTTGTTGAAGGAGAAATTGTTGTTTCCTCAATAATTCTTCCTGTTGCCTTTGCTGAAGTTGTAATAGACGGAGCTGCTCTTCAAGGATTCTTTGTTTTTCTTCAAGCTGTTTTTGTAAGATAAGCTGTTGGCTTACAAATTCCGCTGGAGGACTTTTACTTTTTTCCACCAGAAAGTTTTGTGGTGGCAGTACCTCACTAGCAAAATTCGCAGCTAATGAGGGTTTTAATGTTCCTTGAATGTTGGTCTGTTGGTAAAGTGGTATTACTTTTTTAGGCAATCCCTGTGCATCTTGATGAACCGTAAAAGCCGCAACTAAAGGAGCTTGAAATACTTGAACATCTTGCTTATTAACTTCTTCTATATTCTCACCATCTGCGTTATGAGTCGGTTTCGGAGTTGTTGTGGTAGTCGTTGTCGTTGTCGTAGTGGTTGGTTTTGACGTCGCATCTTTATTGCTTACGGAATTTTGATTACTTGATTTCGCCGAACTTTGTACGCTTCGTATTTGTTGAAAATTGACGCCAGACTCTTTCGCTTGAAAAATTTCATTCACTGGAGCCTGTGTAGGAAGAGTTGCAGTTACTTGATTTTCAACATTACCAACGGTCGTGCTTAGAATAGATATGTTGCTGTCGATAACCGTCGGTGATGTATTCGTATTGTTATCAAACGCTGACTGTCCATTAACAATAAATGAATGAATCCTTATGGATTCTTTCGCATTTTGGGTGGTAGTAGAATCTTCACCAGTATTGAGAAGTTCTGTATCCTGCGTAGATGTTCCATCAGTAGTCTCCAAATCTGTAAAAGATTCACCCTCTTCTAATTCACTGAGTGCCTTTAGTAGAGCTTTTCTAATATATGGATCCAATCGCACTGACGGTTTTGTATCTATACTGTTGAGTTTGTCATCACTAACTACACCACTACCAGTTTCCTGCGATGCCACCACTGACAGCAACGTGAGAAGAATGAAGGCCGGCGCCTGAAAATAAATAATGGAAAGTATTAGAATTCAATATAACTGAATTAAATTAGAAAAAAAAATAAGTCATATAGATAAATATTGGTGTAAAATCTAATGGTTGGCATTTCCTGACCTGTAGACTCTAATTTAGCAAGATTTTTTTATTTGGTTCCAATTTAAAATGCTCCAATAAACTTAGTACGTATTACTTCCACATGTATCCATAATCTTTAACGTTTTTAGCAGATTCTGGTTACATCGTTATTGTGATGTGGAACAATGACTGTTTTCTTGTGGGTCGATTACACAATGTGAGTCTAATCTTTTCACGATGGTACGAATTGTGATATGTGATGATTTCTGTCTTTATTTCTTAAGAACTATTATTTTACCCAATCGAACTATGAAAAATGTGTAAATAACTTTACCTTTTAAACTTTTACCTACCCACAAAAAACTTACAACGGTTAAGGCTTAATCCAATTTGGAATTGATTTATAGATGTCCATAGGGTACATTTGTCACTTATAATCAGATGGACTGAATTCTCGTTTGTTATTTTTTCCAAAGAAAAACAAAGAATAATAGGTAAAGATTAATAATACAAAAATATTTATTTATGTGACCCTGATGAAATTTGTACGGTCCTACGTGTACATCATTTATCAATTCAACATTGATTATAATTAATCAAGTGGATACTATTGTTGTGAACACACTGATGTAACACTATTTGAGAAGGTCGATGCCCTTTGTTAGTCCAATAATGCACGACAAGTATTTGATATTGTAAAAAATCTTAGTCATTTATCAATCAGCAGGATCTTGTATAATGGCTTTTAGTATAACTTTAAAGATGATACGCAACGCTGACATACTATTGGATAAATTTTATTGCAATATAGCAACAATATATTTCGAAAAACAAGTTGAGTTCTAATATGGTGAGTAAGTATATGAATATAATTATGGATATGCGGGGCCAAAGATGATTTTTGCTGCCTTTGAAAATAAATTAATTCTGGAGATGCTATTAGCGGTGCGATAATTTGTACCTCCCAGGGCGGAAATTATCGCCCTTTATGGGAATGAAAAGAGCAATCGAAAAAATCGTTACATAAATCTTTGACATTTTAAAAGTAATTATACTTGTACTCATATATTTAAAGACAATGAAGTAAGATTTCAAGAATGGCTTTTAAAATGCACTCTTAGCTTCCGCTATAAGTTGATCACTGAGCAGAAACTAGTTCTCATAACGCGAAGAGCATTCAACATACGTAACATACGGTTAAGAGTAGATGAATAGTTTACGACGTTCTAAATTACTTACATTAAACGCAATTTTATTACCTACTACAAAATACGATATGGTTTATAATTCTTAATCTGAACCAAAAGATAATAATACTACAAGTCTGTGTACATACAATAAACATAATAAAAACATATGTTTTATGTGTATGTAAATTAAAATACAGTAGGTACTTATCTACTTTCAAGTTGAGCTTGTATTGCTTTATTTTATTTGGATCAACGGCTGCTAACATAATAATTATAACAATGCAAGAGAAAAAAAACAGAATAAACCATAAAGATGGACGACAGGTATATTCTACCGGTATCTACAATCATATTTTTACATGAAGTCCTGTATTAAATTAAATATATGTATATAGTAGGTAGGTAGTACCTACCCACCTAGTAGGTATCTACTTAGCGGAAGATAATGAAGAATGTGGAATGCTTACAAAATTTCCTTTCGTGATAAGACGACGCTTTCTCTAGTCGTAAGTCACGGAGAAGTCGCCGTCGACAAAGCAAATGTCAAAATCAATAACAAACTGAGGCCCACCTATGCGTGGGTGATATAACACCAAAACACAATAGACTGATTGTACAATGTATTTTTTGTGTTTCAATGTATGCACATTACCATAGATTTTAGTAAAGTCCTATCAGTGATAATAAACTTCGCTGTGGTGTGTGCACATATAACACGTACCTCGTGGATTAAAAATCTCGGTTAAAATCTCGAGGATTTCTTAGTAGCCAGCGAGGCCGTGTTTCAGGGGTTACAAACCCCTTAAAAACTGACTGTGATTATGAAAGTCGTAGACAGAGGGGGACGTTTAAGGTTTCGCATATATTATAGTACTGTCTAAGGGGGTCGGGGTCGGAGGTCACACCGCCGATGACTAGGTATTATTGTACTTGCCTAATATTCGATTAGTTAAAAAACGTTATTACTGAAATCTTCGATTGTTAGGTACCCGTGCTTGCCAATCTGATTGATATTCAGGTGATACTAAATAAAAACGACGAATATTAGGTATACCGTAAAATATGATATCAAATAAACGGTAATTTACTTAACTACTCTTTATGTCACACGATACCAGAAACGAAACAAAATCTATCAACTTTTTCTGCTCGACAGGACTTTACGACAACATAGAAATGTAAGTTAGAATCTCTAAGCAGTAAGTAACACGAACTTTTTAAATTTGTAACTGGCTCTTGTAATTTTTACGTTATTTTAAATATTAATTTTAAAATCCTTTCTACTTAAATTAAAAAAATACACAACATACACAATGATATGACATTTATAGTGTCAATAATCATAGATAACGTTTAACAACAGGCCGAACATCGCACTAGTGTTAGAGAAAACTGTTGCGAATGAAATCGTGAGCCTGACCCGTAAAGTGCATCGGCGATCGACCGCTGAGATACTGTTATAACGAATGCACCATTAAAGCTCTCCCACGGGGAACTTCCATTTTGATTTGATAGTTCAGTGTTGTAAGTATAAAGATTAAGCTAATAGCAGTAAATAGCTGACATTATAAAAAATATATCTTTATTGGGTTTCCTCCCAAGATATCTGTCATGTGTCAGATATGGTAAATTATTTATACATTACCTAGGTACCTTACTACCTTGTCCCTGTAGCTCTGGAACCAGAACGGAGCTACGGTATTCCCTCCCTGTCGTAAGAGGCGTCTAAAAGGAGGCTTTCGGGGCTGCGGGTGGCTAGAGTAGGAGCTCGAACCGTCCATACAACGGTCCCGGGAAAGCCGGCGGTATGTGTGGTCGCATAACATTGTGCACCTGACGGTGCGGCGAGAGCAGCGCTCGCCCGAACTGAGCCCGATGGGGCAACGTGCTCTGAGGACTCCGATTGGTTTTCCTTGCTGAGATCGCGTAGTCCTCTTCGCAGCGCCGAAGACTGCCAGCGGGGAGGTTTTAGTGTGGTAAAAATCCCACATAACCTAGCGTCGCTCCCATGGCATTTGGTACCTTTTGAAAGTTTTCCCCTCGTAAACAAAAAATGCACGTACTGCTTGTTCTATGTAATATGATACATGTTCAAACAAAAAAGCATAATCGAGCTTAACTAAGTATTTATTGCTTTTAGCGATTACCTACTACAGGTTTTTAACCAAAAACCCATAACAATATTTAACTCACTGGTTTTAACAATCAGATAATACACAAAAATCAATAAATATTTTAATACTTTATTACTTTTAATCAATATAATATTATTTATTTCATTTTATATTTTGCAAATAATTTTGTCAGTTACAGACAAGACAGTTTGACTGGGTTTATCATACGTAAAGATAGGAGGAACTGTAGGCGTAGCTGTTTGCCAAACCGCATGTGACATCAACAGTGCCATTAATATGCACACAATGGTACATAATTACATAAGGTGGGTTGTCAACAAAGAAGGAATTTCTCTTTCAAAAGAACACCGAGATCACTCTCGTTATATGTCATGTGTTTTATACTCTCACGTACCAATCAATTACATATTGAGAGAGATATGCATATATAGATTCAAATATTTGTATGCCTAAACGTTCAGCTTGTGAATGGAGCGAACTCTATATGGAATAATGATACAAATTGACACTATTCATTAGTCACGAGCATGTCTCGAAGCTTTGTGTGCTGCTGCGATGTGTGCTTTGTAAATTAGCCTCAAAGGCGTATTTTAGTTGTCTTATAACTATCTTAATTTAAAATATACGCAGACACAGTTCAGTAGGTTTGCATACGATACTACGCATGGGAATACTCAATGTCAACTGTATCTATCTTAGAACAAAAAATATCCTAGTTTAAAATAGATACATTATGATGTCCTAAAGTTATAGTTATCCCTGAAGATGATCTGTAATTCAACTGTAATCTTCAGTCTTTAGTTACAAAATCTTTAATCTGTAATCTTCAGTTAGAAATCGTATCCTTTTAGTTATGTACGTACATTATGTCTGTTACATAAAAATAATCAGGTTTAACATACATGAATTGATTTACAATGCATCCCGTCTAACAATAAAAGCCTTAATCTACGATAGATAATAAGCATAACGTATGAACAATCGCGCGCACGCATTGTAACGCACGACGTATCGTATACCAATTACTCGGCGCCTTGCATTGTGCAACAGATAACGGCCGAAGCCGGGTTGGATAATTATAAGAGCAGCGACCGCCGCGAGCACCACCTGACACCAAGTCTATAACATTATACTCGAAATAAGGCCCGATTACACCAATGACCCGATCCTCGGTTACGCAACGTAGCCGCTCTGAAAATTTTCTATAATTTTACGTCATATAATGATAAATTGCCTTTACCCTTTCTTAAGCACGCATTATTGTACCACTTATATATGATATTATCTTCATCGGCCGTAGTTCATTTCCAAATACGATAGGCGTTGAAATAATTAAAAACAATTCAAAATTAGGTTGAGTATGTAATAAGGTGGTATGTATGTAATAATACCTATATAAAGATTGTAAAAATATGTTCGTAAACTATAACTTACAATGTATTTCCATGTGGCGTGAAATAACACCTAAACTTTAAATTTAAACATAACAAACGCCTTACAACATACATCGTCGTCTATTCATCATGACAATAGGTAATGAGGCACGTTCTGTGCAGTTACGTCGAATGGAGAGAAATGGGAAAACGTTTTCCACAATAGAGCCTACCGTTGTGGGCAATAAAATTAAGTGGTACCATAGACACGGTTGGGATTGTGGTTTTTATTTGTGGCTGTACAAATCGAATATTTCGCAATTTTGTCAGTATTATTGAATACGTATTATTTATAAGTGCGTTATAAAGTGAAATATGTAGTTATTCGACCTTGCTTACCTATACATCCATATAATGGAATTAAAAACTAAACTTAACGCAATTATTTCGATTCTTGTAAATTAAATCGAAATTAGTTCATTCGCTTTTAATTGTGAATATTTGATGGCATACTTTAATTTTACTAGAATCATTTTCTCATTGGGTTCGCCCTTAATATAAAATGTAGAAAGGGGAGCGCCATACACCTATTAAATTTTCTTATACATAGTAGCTATAAGTATAAGAAATGTTGCTATACTTATGGTAGAGCACTACGTACATTGCCTGTGGTAATGCAACGGATAACGACCCTATGTGGTTCATGTCACGCCATAATTGGACTATTGTTGGCTATCACTCACTTGTATGATACTCGTATGTTATATTAAGAAACTCTCATCACACAAAATGAGCACTCCTTTCATTATGTTCCTTTGTTAAAATGGCTTAGCTAACACATCTTAGTAATTACTACTGCTACTACTTATTGACTCACCATAATAAAACAAAAAAAGACTTCAGGGTACGGTAAGCTCGTTGGTATATGGTTGGATATAAGTTTTGTTTTTCATATAATTGGGATTATAATAAAATTAAAAAAAACGTATGCTAAACACATATATTTTGCGTCAAACATATTTTTGATCTACATATGTACATAATTATATAGATTTTTTTTAAATAAATGTTATACCTTATAACAAACACGTAAATATCAGTTTTGAAATTATGAATAAAAATGCTTGTTTGAATATTTAAATTTTGATCGTTTTGAAATATGTGTCACTAAAATATAATTTATTTAATATGTGCGTGTTTATATCTACTCGTGGCTTGGCATATTTAGAAATCCGTGAAATCAATAATCTCGCTACAGGAAGTTACACATTACTATGTGTGTGCAATATTCATTAGCATATTACATAAAATATGAGAGTTCATCACCGCTACAAGGGCGACGATAGGTACTTGACCGTCAGAAAACGAATCCAGATATGAATGTAGCTAAACGTATTTTTCTTCTACTGCCTATGGACACCTCTAACACCATAATATAGTAAATGGGTCTACCTAAAGTTAATTGGAAATGCGTTTCTATTTCTGAAGGCTAAGATGGCAGTCTTACATGTGAGTCAGCCGAAATGTAGGTTTCGCCACACGAGGGTCGACACCCTTCATAGTTGTTATGCAAGAACTGCTCAACAGGTGTGGCGATTATACCTCCTAGGTCTAACCATACTGATTCTACCACCTTTCATAGGTTAGACAAAAATCCTGCGAATATCAATTTTAATTACATAATCATCATATTTATGAAGCTATATACAAAGGTTAAATAATAATTCAACATAATATGACGATTATTACGCGTCTAATTACATAAGATTCAACCTAATTATACCTACTATGAGAAGTTCGTAGTTCTGACATAACAATTGAGTTATGACAAATGATGGAAACAAACATTTTGTTGACAAAATGTAAACAATATCTAAATCATGATCTTGGATTCAAGATTGCCTAAGTGACTTTTTCTAGTGAAGATGATAATGACTTATGTTAACTTTGACTGTGGACCTTTTTAGGGTTGCCCAATATTTCATCTTAAAGTAGGCATTTGATGTTATAAAGTACATGAATACTTCAATAGTGCATAATAATGTATGTAGGTTTTATCATTATTATTACTGAGAAGTAATAATTCAGGGACATTAATTTAATGATATAAAATGAACTTGGCAGTAACCAATCACTGTTGCATTTTTGAAGTCCAGGGTTTGAGGTTCATAAATGTACTTATGAATTATTAAAATTACATTAATTACATGTTTTAATAGTGATAAAAATTTGCATATCTGACATTTTATTTGCAAAAAAATGTATGTAGAGTCTACCAATTAGCTTCAAACAAGGTTTTTGGAGTAAGAGCTTAAATCTATTCATTCTGAAATAAAATCTTCATATTCCTATACACCTACGGATATTTGTTGTTTATTACCATCTACAGATGTAGGCAACCCTAGTAGTAGGTTCCGTTAGTTACGCACAGCGCGGATTTCTCTCGGCCGTACTAGTGTCATGCCCCTATTGTCAATTTACATAAATCATAATTAACACCACAGACACCTTGCTGGTGGTTACAAAAACCATGATGTAATGTTAGCATATCAAACTTGATTTTTTTATGCCCCATGGATAGAAGCGGTTTTCTATGTACCTACTTATAGGCACCTATCTATGTATGTACCTATGTATTTCTAGGCTAGCGTTCACAATTTATAAGAAAATAACTTTCAATGAATTCCTGATTACGGTAAGTTAATTAACAAAATTAGTTCAATTCAATACCTTTTGAAAGTATTAACAAACTATGTGAATAGGGTTTTTTATAGATTATTTACATTTATATTATCAACTGTGTAAAATTGTTAATACTTTTAAATTACAAAATAAACGCATCAATTTATTTTGTATTTATGACACAAACATACTCAGATCATGTGCGAATAAACTGTGTTTCTACAAAGGCTATGAATGCCACCAATATGACAGATGTTAATATTAACCATAAAGTGATGACGGCTTTGACCATCATCCTAATTATTATAAATGCGAATGTCAGTTTATTTGTTTGTAACGTCTTCACGCTTTAACTACTCAACCGATCGTTATTTTACACACACATTGCCAGGGGTCCAGAAAAGAACATAGAGTAGGTACCTTGTATCCCGAAAAAAGATACTACTCCTGAGGGATAGAGAAATAACTTTTGTACCTACAACCTACCTACTTACTTGTTTACCTACAGTCTCTGAAGATACAATCCTATTTTATAATAAATGTGAATGTACGTATAAAAATTAACGCGAGCGAAGCCGCAGGTAAAAACTAGTAGTCATATTACTAATCTTTCTTTAATATTATTCAATAGACTAGGCTTTGTGACGTTTTTACTTAAAAAATGAGAATACATTGGAGAGAATACTCGCGGTCCGCTCATTAAAATACGTCCATATAACCTGTATCCCATGTCAACAAAGGCCATAAATGCAACAAATATGACAAACACTAATATAAATCATAAAGTGACGGCGGCTTTGATGTTCCTCGTTAAATCTAGGCGATGTGACTAAATAAGATTCATGTACCAATCATTGTAAGACTTCGGTAATTCGTGACTTGCGTAGATGGACGTGACTCGATGTTCCGTTGCTTTGTTGCTTCCTTAAACGATTGACGTGGGATACAGGACATGTATGTATTTATGTATTTTAACGAGCCGCAAAATTTCCCCTCAATGTATTCTCGTTTTTTATGCAAATATGTTGCAAAACGTAGGCTATATGATTAATCGTACTTTAACGAAAAATAGTGCCAATGATATAATTCTGTCTTTCCTTCTCCTCTACAAAATATCTGTATCCGTGTCCCAACAGTTGAGTTAAAAAAAGTAGTAGTACATATATTTACAAACATCGAGATACCTAAGTGAACGCTAAATGTACATGTTTATTTGTTTATATTTTGGTATCGTTTGAAAATTGCATTTTTTTACTTTTAGTATAATAGGAATAGCGGGTGGAAAAGTAATGTAGTTTAGTAGAGTAACTAACAAAGAGATGGTTTTAATGTTCCCTAATGTTTATCATTATCTTTACTTAAGATTAAAATCAGTTATTCGCTGATTATAAGCTTTCAAATTAAACAGTTAAGATGAGTTATTAAAACCAAATGGAAGCTACTTTCATCCAATTAAACACATCACAAAGCAGCAACGCGATGTTAGCTATGCAGTATTATATAATGAAATGTTACAATCTTAGAGAAGACGCCATATGAAGCGTATTGTTTCTATTTGTAGACTACTTTTTATGAAACATTTAATGAATCATTTAAATTTTAATTAAATAAATTTTATAGTGAGCATCCTATTAATTTATATAAATTAAAATACAGATTTGCGGGGCCCGATTCCTATTGGATAATATTATAATATAACGCATAAATACAATATAGTGGTGGCATAAAGAAACATATTATATCATCCTACGTTAAGCTTCCGGTGAATCTCGTTAAAGTTCCTTATAATATAAACAAACATTTTTTTTTTGCGATATCATCAGTGTAAAAAATCGATTATTAAAAAAGCATGTTTGATTTTTTATTATTTATATAGGAGGAGTAAGAACCATTACAGGAACTTTATTCACGTTCCGTTCACAATTCTACTAAGGTGGTCAACGTCCGACAGAATGATAAAATGAAAGCCTTTGAACTTTGCCGCTTTCTCAATGGCTTCTACAAAAATCTTCCATTCAGTTTAAGTTTAATGCAAAAATAGCAATTTGAATAATATATCTACTACACTATTCCATTACTGAATAATTACAACCATTTGATAAGCTGTGAGAATTTTTAGCAATGTCGAAATATTGCCTAAATATGTTTAACATCCTTAATGCTACGATACGCTTCGGTGCCTAATCTCATGATTTGCGACACCTCATTAGGCGGGCCTACTTAAGAACAAGCATTGTTTTATCGCCTTAGAAAATGTGCAACGTTCTTAATGATAATAATATGTGTCATATTGCTTATTCGTGTCTAAATATAAATGCTCATTGTCTTTTATAGCCTAATTAACACAAATTGAATGAAATCGCTCAACATCAGCAAAATACAATGCAAGTGAACTTACACGCACGTCTTATTTGATTACGCTGATGGATGGAGATCGCGAAATACTGTACACAAAGGTCTTTACTTGAAGTAATAACTAATTCAATTTAACAAGATATTATTAATTAAGGTTAGTAAGCAAATGAATACCGCAATTATTTAAGTATGTACCGTACTATAGTATCATACATATTTTTCCTGTCATGTCACCTATGCTACACGCACGCGAAACGCGGAGAAACGGAAGCAAACATGAATCCGCGAGGTAAGAAATAGGCCCTAGAGCGAAGGTATGGTAATCTAAAAGGTGTACTATAGAATCCTTTTTATTTCCAAAATGTGCAATGATAAGTTTATATGCAGGTGAAGCCGCGTACGAATCGTAGACAAAAATAATGTTATATACTGAATTTATTGCCATATTGACACTCACGAGTATCTTATTTATCACATACAAGACCGACAATGAGTAATTAGAAAACATGGTGTAAGTATTAATTTCGAATGTATCATTTAATCACATCGTGA